>JAQGCC010002298.1:0-19037 GCA_034698905.1 Xestoiulus laeticollis | reverse complement strand
GTTTTTCCAATGCGTTCTCGTTAAGGTAAATCAGTTGACGGGGCATTAAGGGAGGCGTGCTCAATCCCTCTAATATGCTTGATTTATTCACTTCATCATACTTTATTTGAAATGTGCATGTCATTAAGATATGGTATAATAATTAGCGTTATTATTTGGAGTTATGATAGATTTTTTAAAGAAAAATGGTATTTCCACTTTGTGGAATCTCTGTATGTTTACCAAACATTTCTTAAATAGACTGGAAATTTGTTAATATGCAAACAACATGTTTCAAGGTAAAATTTTGATATGTTTTCCGAATTCACACTATACTCATTTTCAAAAGATTTACTTTTTCTGCAGCAGGTGAATTTATAAACACATAGAATACATTGGTTTTAAAAGTTGTTTTCATGGACATATTGTACATGTACATGCATGGCAGCTGCTTTTTCTCTAAATTACGTTGAGAAATGTGCAATATTTTTATTCTTGGAAACATGATTTTGAATTTGTGAAATGTGCATAATTTCATATTAAAAAATACAATGTATGAACAGCATTCTTCGTGTTAGACAAATGTGCATATGGAATGTAAATCTTGGATGAATGCGTTTTATTACTCCTGTTACAAGAAATACAGCAAAATGTAGATAAAAGGTAGACTGATATTGTAGGTTGGGATAACAAGCCTTCTCCACCAGCGGCCATCTTGACTCTGGAGATTTTCGTTTGAAAATAGCACGAAAATGCCAAATTAAGGTTACTAAGACAATTTTCAGGTAGAAAAAGCAACGGGTATTACTTGAGCAATTATCATGGTCGAATTTTTCGTTGGTGAAGGCCATTTGGGATTGTTTGCTAATAATAAGAGCAAGTGCGAACGACGGTGCCATTTCTCGGCTCGATAATGAATAAATTAATTAGAATTAGGTAAATGGAGGGATATAGAGTAGGCTGAGCCCTTGGGAAATTTGGGCACCGCCACGCACTGTTTGGGATGCAATTGCACTAAATCCAAATTAGAAATTAATTTTTTGGGAAAACAATAAACAAAACCGTCGAGCAGAAATAAGGTCAAGGAAAAGGTCAACTAATATTTCCAAGTTCGTTTACCTGAACCAAACCTTCCAAAACACAATACCTTTCACTAATGGATCACGATTAGATCATACTGCAAAAAGGCTGAAAATAAACGAAGAGTGACAAATTTATACGAAATTGTAGGGTAATTGAAAAATGTTTGTTTGTTGATTTTAACAGTAATTTTGGAACCAATTACAAGACCCTTGTTCTTGTGCGATACTGAACACCTAATGTAATGTACTGACATGATTTTCCAAAATATTGGTTTTCTGCATAAGTGAACTTTTTTATTTTTTTATACTAGTATACAGTAATCTACATATATTTTTATACTGTATGATTGGTGTTTAATGTATGCACAATAGAGGGATTGGGCACGCCTACCTTAATGCTCCCTTAATGCTAACCACATTGTCAGCACTGTATGTTTTTCCAATGCGTTCTCGTTAAGGTAAATCAGTTGACGGGGCATTAATGGAGGCGTGCTCAATCCCTCTAATATCAAGTACTATAGTATGCACAATGTACATGTTACATGTATTTTTATACGGTAAGTGCTTTTATTTACTGTATGCACAATACATGTAGTAATGTAATCATAAAATTCTTTTGTAATTTCAGGATGACATCGAAAGCAATTACAATACACTAGATTTAAAGTGAAAATAATTTTGCAAAGCATTACAATCTCGCATTTCACAAATACAAAACAATCTGTTAAATTTGAAATGAAAATGCACATTTAAAAAATGCTGATTCAGTCCTATTTCAGTTTTTCTATTGAAAATTAATTGAAAATATGCTCACTTTACTCCATAATGTGATGAGAAAAAATCTTGCTTCAAAATGCTTGTAATTTTATGTAAAACTTTCATTTATTTTTAAACCTTTATATTTTTACATTCGAGAAAAAATGAAAAATTACAATACAGTATACATTTTGGAATGGAGATTTTGACTGTTTAAAAAAAATGAGATTGGTCAAAATCATAAGCTTGCCAAGCATCCATTATGTACGATGTTATTTTAACCTACTATATTTGAATCTATTTTCATTATTACAACAAAAAAGTTTTTAGTACTATTTGTATTTCCATTACAATTTTTAATTCCACATATTTAGTTTGGCTAGGTGTAGCCTGAATGTCACCGACATATAACATAAAATTATTTATTTTTTTAAATATAAAGTCCATTTTTAGTGGTTTTCATTAAAAAACCACTGAATGGCACTTGGTGACATTCACTTTCCATTTTTATTAACTTTTTTTTTAGTTTGTAATCGTTGTACCTCACTCAGACATTGCTCTTGGCAGAGGGTTACTTTTCCTCTCCCTGGTACCAAAAATCGACGATCATTAACATGGTTTTTATAGAAAAAAAATTAAAAAATGTAGCGTTAGTGATGCGTTTTCGTGCAAGCTCTGCATGCATGGAAGGCCTTGCTTGGCCCCGCATTGAATCACTAGCAAACGGTCGAATAGTGATGTAATTTGGTGAGAAGTTACAAATTTGGGGACACGCTTTTTATCGAACTAATTCGACGATTTACCATCACTGGTATAAGGTGCCTTGCACCAGCGTTAATTTCATAGTGGAAAATAACAATAATTTAATGGGGTTTTTTTCTAGGCAAAACTAGTTTTAATGACTTATCGTGTGACACTATGGAGTAATTGCTCACCTGATCACAATTTGTGTAAAATAGTGATTTGGGGTTAAGAAACTGTAATCGATACACGAAAAAACCAATCACCATCACCAAAAAAATGGAAATATTTTAACGAATATAAACTATTTTTGCATTGCAACTGTGTAATGTAATGTTAACAATGTTTAAAGGCCATTGGGTTGGGTCAGTTAATTTGTTGAAAGATTTTTGACATTTTACTAAGAAAAATCAACCACAAATGGATTACAGCACATACATTCTTATATTGCAAATGTGACCGAACGACTCTGATGTAGGTATACGATGACAAGTTGAGTTATTTTAATTTATGGGTTTCACTTTGAAGTCGCTCTTTTTTCATCAATCAAATTGCGTTGCAAAAATGTTCAGAGAATGCCCTAACTGCTTCATAACTGATATTTGTGGCTGATATAAGCAATTTGACCCCCCTCTGATTTGCCAACCCACTTCCCCTCTTTTCCTGGTCTCCATTAATTTTATAACTATTCAGAAAATATTTGTTTTTGAGGGTCGTTAAAACCGTCCCCTAAGACAACTGGTTGCATTCCACAATTAGAAGCACTGTAAAGTTTGAACCCAGGTAACCCTTTTCGGAATTAGGGACGTTGATGAAAAGTGAATGGAGGGGGTAAATGGCCCAGGACTTGAATCAGGAGAGTGAAATTAGGGGCATTGATCCTATAGAAGCAGGGTGGGGAAATCCACGTATGTAATTCGTGTATATTTTTTTTAAAAGTTGGGGGGCCAGTGACATTAAAAAAAATCCTGAGGGTAGATAGTGCAAGTCCCTTTTAAAATGAATGTGTGGTTTTATGGGGGTTTACCCCTACTTTAAAGCAGTTTTATGCAGACGTCTACTTTTCCCCACCTTGTACATGTATGTGATTTAGACATTTGTATTCAGAAATGGAATTATCATCTCATGTGTTGTTTCCCGATGTTTGGAGACAGGTGATCGTGACATCCTGCAAAGATAAGTGTTGGTGGCATGTGCAATTTGGCACCCGAATTTACCTGTTCCATACCATTGTGCAATTTGCTCAACGAGGATGCATGTAGAGTTGTGCAATTTAAAAAAATGCAGTTTCAGCAAAGTTTTTATAAACTTTCCTCTAACATCTTGTGCTGTCTCAGCTTGGGTTTTTATTGTCACATATCCAGTTTTTGTACGTTAGGTGCATTTTTTCCTACTAATATTAAGTCATCGTGAATAGATGCACCCAGATCCCCTTTGAGAATCCAATTAGGATTCAAATGATGTGATTCCATAACATTTGAGTCATCCCCTTCAACTTCTTCAAGGAAGTACTTTTCTAAATCAATGACTGTCTAGAATTAGTTTTGTCCACTACTCAACTTACAAGTGATGCAATTTTGCAAGGGGTAATAGGGAATTAAGGTAGAACAGTTAAGATTCCAGCACTCAAAGTTTCCTGGAACAAACAAGGCGTGATGTAGAGAAGTCTGGGAAAAACGGAGCAAAAATTAAATCTGAAGGGCAAAAAGCGGATAGGGAAATGTTAGAGGAAGGAAAAAAACAGCAGGAATAGAGAGGAAAGTTAGGCTGGAGAAGAGGCGATACCAGGGCAGGATGCCAATAAGAAATAGTGTGAAAAAAGTGAGAAAACGTAGGGTTAAAGCAAGAAGAAAGGGTAAAATTGATTTTAAAATAAGTGAGATAGAAAACTTTGAGGTTGCAAAATTTTATAGGGAATGAGATATCCATGTACAGGGAATAAAGGTGCCATCGTATGAGCTGAAGATAGTCAAAATATAGGATGGGGGAAATAAGAGAGAAGACGACATACAGTGTACATGTAGGTGATGAATAGAGGTGGGACAAATGAAGTCAGAAGGAGGGAAGATAGAAATAACTTCATTAAGATAAAAAACAGTGGAAGGGTCGTTGGATTAAAGTGAACATTATTATAATGGAGTATAATTATTATAGGCAGTGATGGGAGAGAATTCATAGTAAAGAGGTGGCATAAGCAAGAAGAAAGGCCAAAAAAAAAAAAAAACAGAAGAAAAGAGGGGGTCAGATGCATGTGGAGATGTGTTGATAGTTTAAAAGAGCTAGATGAAATAATTTGTGTAACGAAGGGATGATTTTATTTGGGGAGAAATTAAAAATAGGCAAGTGTATGAAGAGGGTGATTTTTTTATATATTTTTTTCAAGAGAAGGATGCCAGGGAAAAAGAGATCAGGGAGAAGAAGACAAGAGCACTGATATGGGAAAAAGGGATTGAGGAAGAAATGACAAAGAAAAGGGGGATAAGAGGAAGGAAAGGACATGATTGACAAGAGTAAATAAAAGAGGAAATGACAAGGAAAAGAGGGATAGGAGAAAGGAAAGGGCATGATTAACAAGAGTAAAGAGAAGAGTAGAAATGTCAATGAAAAGGGAATAAGAGTAAAGAAAGGGCATGAATAATCAGAGAAAATAGGAGAGGAAAAATGAAAAGGAAAAGGGGGATAGGAAGGGTAGAAATGACAGAAGAAAAGGGAAAAGAGGGAAATGCCAGAGGAAAAACACCGAACAGAAAAAATCCATTTAGTTCTTGGCTTAATCCTTGCTCATTGACAGCAATAAACCTACTGACCAGTTAATATCAGAAGGGCATCTTTAGTATCTTGGTTGCTTTTTTTTAATATAAAAATGAGTTTTTTTCAAAATATAAAGTTGTTTTTCTGGATTTTGTTTTCAATTTCTACAACTGCCTTTTTTAATTTTTTTGTAGCAGTGCTGAAGACGTTAACCACTATCATGAACCTTAGCTTTAATTAAGCCATGGTAAGTCCAGGTTGAGAAAAATGTGAATTTTTAATCTTAAGATAGTTAGCATCTCATTACACTCCAGAAAATTCACGTTCGTGGGTTGTGCAATTTACATCTGAACGTAAAAACTGTATATTATACCATATATTAAGCTCCAGTCAATAACTCATTCTATAGAGAACTAAAACTGGCAACGTTATTTCTTATAACTGCTCCCTTTCAACATGACTGATATTATAAGCGTATAATTTACTGCATTCCACCCTCACATGAAAAATACTTCAATAAAGCCCGGTGATGACCAGGTGCATTCCTTTCCATGCTAAGATCAATCAACCGAACCCCAGGCACTAAATTATACTCATGCTAATTGCATTGATACAGGGTGAGCTTTAATGCCACAAAGCCCACAAATGCACTTTCATATGATAGATACAAATAATCACATTGAGTTTAGTGCCCAACTTTTGAACCAAATATGAAAAACTTAAAATAATGAGATCATGGAACATGCTAATGAAGCTAGTACGACCAAGTGAGACAAGCAATGGGATCTAATGAGACTAGTGCAATCAAGTGAGATAAGAAATGGAACCTAATACATTGTACAACCAAGTAAAACATGCAATATGGGACCAAATG
Organism: Xestoiulus laeticollis; assembly: GCA_034698905.1. Lineage (NCBI taxonomy): Eukaryota > Metazoa > Arthropoda > Diplopoda > Julida > Julidae > Xestoiulus > Xestoiulus laeticollis. The sequence goes on along the minus strand of JAQGCC010002298.1, from coordinate 12,854 downwards.
AGCAAATTAGCAATATGGGACCTATAAATGAGACTAGTGTGACCAAGTGAGACAAGTAATGGGACCATAGAGACTATAGTACGACCTATTGAGATAAGCATTGGGACCTAATAAGACCACCAAACATCAAAGGGATTTTATTCTACGAGACTATGTCATGAGTATATTATTAATAACATTTTATAGTTAAGTCTAATAAGCACAAATTCAGCAAATTTATAACTTTCAATTGGAATGTTCCAGAGTCTCAAAAGCAATTGGGTTTCATATAAAAAGATGTTTTACTACATTTTATATGCCAAGAGAACAGAAATGGACTATTTTATAATTGTAGATTTTTATACATTTTCAGAGGGCATTGCATTTTAAATTCTTGGTTTTTCACCATCAAACTGCATAAGGTAAAAAAAAAAAAACGATACGACTCGTTTATGTAAAATAAATTCTTATTTTTAGAAACAAACGTTATTCTTAAACCCTTTCTCGTAGCGAGACACGATATATAATTAAGTAAATAAGCAGACAGTTTTTTATTTAAATTACTCAACGTTATTTATGGAGTTTCCCTGGCAGTTAAACAGCTATACCCCTTTGCTTATTTGCATTGTTCCAGTGGCCCAGTGGTGGGGGTGGAACAACAGGTCGAGTGCGTTGCTTGGTGCATAGAGTTCAAGTTCAATCGAAGGTGATGGGCGAGTGGCCCCTCTGGGCACACTTTTACTTTTTGGAACAAATTAAGATGGAGTGGTAAAGCTGGTAGGGGGTGCGCCTTTTAATATTTAATATTTGGGCCATGAAGTTTAACGCATTGGGACCCTGAAGGGGTTTCAGATCCTGGATCAAAGACTCTGGTTTTAGAGATGTCAGAGGTTAGCTTCTGCCCCGTGGAAATTATCGTTAAGTTTCTGCTCGCATTTACAATGATCTGTTATTCCATTTAACTCAATTTACTTTAAAAAGTCACAAAAACCTGTAGAGCGACAATGTGACCAAATAATTATGTCAAAGCGTGCGAATAAGATTTCTTCTTGGAAGCACCTTGTCGTCATGCATGATGACACTTTAAAAAACACTTCTAAAATATTATCTAACATTGACATCACTTTTTCTGTTTTCAAACCACTGCTTTCAAATTAATGTGATTAAAAAATTGAACATAAATGCAATTTAAATTGGCGTCATTTTAACAAATGATTCAAACTTATGACAAACTTATTATCAGTAATATACGACTAGAAAAATGGTTCATATCTGTAAAATTATCACTAAATATCAATGAGGAATAGTTGGTTAATTGATTTAACCCAGACTTAAAAAGTGGGTCTATTTATTCGATTCATTTTGAAAAAGTACTTGTTTCATGGCTATACAGACCTACTAACCAACAACAAATTACTTATTTACTTAAAAACTGTATAATAATCTAAGAATATTTGTATTATGTTACGATTGTTTTGTATTTTTAAGTGTGTTAATACCTGTCTCGAAACCGTAATTGGGTAACCCAAAAACATGAAAATTAGACTAACATTAAAAATATTTAAAAACTACAAATAAAATCTATTTTCATTTTAATAAGACACCGGTCCTATAATTGCGCCATCTCACGCAAAAATATAAAAACAAGTTGCTTGACGTATAATTTATATTAAAATATTAGGGCCCATTTACAAATTGCGTGTATTTTGATTTTGCAAGTTCGTGGTTATGGCAATCCACGTGCACATATTCTTTTCATGTACATTTGTTACCTATATGTCAAAATAATTTTGTGACACTTTCACAAACAAAGTTTTACACTTAATTTCAATTGATAAACATACTCAAATTAGTGCTATGATTTTCAAATGGGTCCTTTAAATCAATTTGATATGTATAGGTTCACGTATTTTGACAGTTTAAATGGTGCCTGGAAGGTTTTTCCCACGGACATAACCTCACTTATACCCAAACCAAACTCCACCAGACCTAACCCAACATAACCTAACCTGATTTAACCCAAATTACCGAAATTGATCACAAAATTCGATTGAAAATGACTTTTCTTTAATATATAAATATAAGACATTCCCTATTTGCAGTAAAAAACAGGATCAGTTAATGTACATTATTTAAACTAAAGAAAAGAAATTCTCATGTTTGTTTAAAAAAAGAGAAAAAAAGAATTATTATACGCTGTATATTATTTATGAGGGTTGCTTACCAGAATAAGCCTTTTTTTCTAAATTATTTTTTAATTTAATTTTGGAAACTGTTAGTAACAAATGGAATGGTTAGTAACGAATGGACCTAGCATAAAATTCTTTTATTTGTTTTAAATTTTTGTGCATGTACATGTATACGTGTATTCCATTTCATGGAAATATGTTTGTAAATTTTATAATTGTAGAAGGTCTGGTAAACTTCACAGACATATTTCCATGACACGGAATACACATATACATAAACAAAAAAAAATTAATGAAATAATAGAATATTTATGCTAGGTCTTCGTACATTTCATTTGTTCCTATCAGTTTCCAAAATTAAATATAAAAAAATAATTTAGGAAAAATGGCTTATTATGATATGCAATCTTCTTAAACTAAAAAATGGATTTATTAATCACAATTTTGACAACACACAGAAATGAACTTTATTTTGAACTGTTTTCATGTCAGGATTAAACTTTCATTTCTGCATCCAAAACTACTTATTTCAGATATATCAAACGATAACTTACTAGTTTATTAATAAAATAAGAAATAAACTCGATAATAGTTGAAAACAACTAAAATTTTAAAAATGTTAACATTGCAGGACCAGATTCGAGGACATTTTACTCCAAACTATACTGCAAATACAAAACTTGAAAAAAAAAATCCTCGATGTCAACGGGATTCGATCCCTCAGCAGCAGCATCAACAGCTGATGCAAGGGGCGGTATCGTCAATCAGCTGACGTCCTTCCATTGGCCAGTGACGTCAGACCGTCCGTTCTACTTATACACCTGTCTTTAGAAGCGGCGGCATTCTTGAGTCAGAAGTGGTTCAGTAACCCACGCGAGGTATAGCGAGAGAGAGAAAGAGCACGGTAGCCGAAAAAAACAAAATAACGTTAAGAAGGAGAGGTGGTGTACGATTTTCATGTGCTGGTGGAGTGCTTAAGGGGTTGCCCTTGGGAATATCATGGAAAATGTGCGGAAAAAGACAATCTATGCGTGCCTTGTCCTGGAACTAGTCCTTGTCGTCGGAGTCCTCGCAGATTACGGTAAGCAAACTCGTTACTTTACACAAAAAAAAAAGTTGGGGAAAACGGAAGATGTATGGCCTAGTTGCCGAAAAAACGGTCGGTCAGCTGCGGGCCTAGCCGAACGAATGAGGCCTGCATTCGTGGTGGTTCCATCCCGTTGGAAAATCCTCGAAAAACAAGGTCAGGCAAAGGGTTCAATGTTTACACCCCGATGGACACCGGTCTCCAAAAGTTTAGGAGACTGGGATGCCGGAAAAAAAAATTGAGACACTTTGACCCTGTGAACCCCGGCACAATTTAAATAGCAACTGAACAAGTACTTGGGTTTTTGTGTACATGTACAGTAGCCTACTCAATTGCAAAATAACGATTGCATACTATATACTTCAATTATCTAAACTTCTTTGGAGAGTTCCATGCAAAGTTATACCACAATAATGAAGATGATGTCCTGTATGGTCATATACACTACATTGCATTACAGTACATATTCATATACAGTGCATTTGCACTAAAAGTATTGACGGAATTGGGGAATCTGAGGAATACCCGTTATTTTTGTGGAAATTATACTGCAGGCTAATCAGTTGCTAACTAATGATTGCATACTTTCAAGTATCCAAAAAGGATTCACAGAATCGAAGGAATACACATTGCCTTTTCTGGAAATTGTATGGTGCATATCCCATGCAGGATGCAACTGAGGGTCAATGTATTAAAAGTTTTTGGAAAAAAAGAGAAAATCTGGGCTGTGCAAACAAACTTGATCTATTTTTGAACGCGAGTGCAGGTTCAAAACGCGTGTAAAATGTTATTTAGTTTTTCGTAAGTGTGTTGACAGATGGTGGTAAAGCATTTGACTGCTCATGCATACATTATGTGATACGTGTATGGGACCAAACCGCTTTCGGAAAGATAGAAATTTTGGGCATGGGTGCCAGTTATATGTATTTTTCTACAATATTCTTGTCATAGAAACAAATTTAACATATCGATTTTGACAGATATTGCTCTTTGTGTTTGAAAGTAAAATGGTGAAAGAAAAGCTTTTTTGTTTTATGGGAATTGTTTTAAAATACGAGCTTATTAGGTTATGACGTCAGTTTTATCGAAATCTGGACGAAATAACAAAGGACACCAGGCTAGATACTGTAATAGATATAGAAATGTGGAGAGAGGAGCTATGGGAATGTGGAGAGGGGAGCTATGGGGATGTGGAGAGGGGAGCTATGGGGATGTGGAGTGAGAAACTTGGGATGTGAAGTGAGAAACTTGGGATGTGAAGTGAGAAACTTGGGATGTGAAGTGAGAAACTTGGGATGTGAAGTGAGAAACTTGGGATGTGAAGTGAGAAATTTGGGGATGTGAAGTGAGAAATTTGGGGATGTGAAGTGAGAAACTTAGGGATATGAATTAAAAAACGTAGGGGCTGTGGAGTGAGAGCTTAGGGACGTGGAGTGAGGAGCTTAGGGACATAAGCAGAATGAAAAACCACATTACTTTAGAAATGCAGTGTTCCAACTGCGTTTCTTATGGTGTTTCCAAATCATAAGATGACTTAGTTAACTCTTTAGTTTTCGTGAAAGTTTTAAGGAGCATTAACCGAGGTCTGTCTGTACCTTAGAAAATCATTTACGGTGGAGCAAAAGAAAAAATGGAGATGCGACTGAGGACGACGCTAATTGTGCCCCCTAAAGGGGGGTCAAAATAACGCTGCGAGGGGAACCAGGGGGCGTTGAACGGTAAAGTAGAGTAGAAACGCGTTCTACAGAGGTGGACCAGGAACAGGAAGCTTTGAAGCTCGCTTTGACTGATGCTTTACCGGGTGATAGCGGTAGCGATAAATCAATGAGAATGAGTCGAAAGTATTTTTTAATACACTGGTAAGTGTGGGGAAGGGGAGACGTATCTGTCAGGTTTAGTGACTTGCTGTGCCACTGGCGATTAACGATAACGGTCCGTTAGTGTTTCCTATTCATATAACATTGTGACAGTTAACAGCCTGAATTGTTAGTATTTGGGAATTGAAACGTGCACGTGTCATGATATCATCAGAAAACTGGGTCAGAAATGACGAATCGGTGAAATTGTCATCAAGAAAGTTTAATTTTTTTTAAAAAAAGCTGAAATTCCCACAATCAGAAAAATTAATCACCTCCTTAAGGTGTTATTGTTTTGTCAGTCTGTTGTGCATTGAGACAGGAAATGTTTGGTGAATTGTTAAATTAGTTCAATGAATGTCTCGATTTTTCAAGGATTTGACCATTATCATTTGATTTTTGTCAATTTGTCAGTTTTTTTTCTGAGGATTTCCTGCTCTTCAAGGATTTTTCTGTTTTCCGACTTCTTCAATACATTTCAAGGACTATATAGTTGTGTCGAAACTGCTAGGTAATTTTTCTGGTAATTTCTAGTTTTATAGGAATTTATCGAAAGGGAATTTTATGGTTTTCTGTTGTTGTTGGGTGTTTGATCCTTGATTATAAATCGTATCAAATTGGCTCAAATACAACTTTTTGGAAACATGGCAATTTTGTACAAATAACACGCTCTTGACATCTCCATAAAGAAAATGCATGGAAAATCAGTAACCATTTTTTTTATGCATTGAATGTTACATTTTAGAACATTGTTTATCCTGATTGCAAATCTTAATTTTTCCATATTTGGTGAACCGTGTGTCCAGCAGCAACTTGCAACTAGGAAGATTCAAAGGATGGTGATTGGGGAAACGATTTTAGCTTTCAGAAGGTCAAGAGTCACGCCTCGCATCCTTTGTTTAGATACTGATTTAATTATTGGTTTGTTTTTTTAATGAAATGAAACAGAGGCGTTTGACTACCTACCCCCTCCGTTCCAGTCCAGTTTACGAGATGCTGTTTTTTGGCACCTCTAGCCTGCTTAAGTAGGCCACGGAGGAACATGGGCGGACGGGCAGAAGAACCAGATTGATCATCTTGAAATTATTTCCGATAAAAAGTGGCTCGAATTACAATGAAAATTCAGTTTCAGGATTGCCCCCGTAAACTTCGACGCACCTTTGAGAAGGATATGTGATTACCAAACTGGTTTTGTGCCAACAAATGAACTTATTTCATTCCGAAATATGGGTGCTTTCAAATAGGTGGCAGGATTGTAGTTTGGAGGCTGAAATGTCAAATTATAGGACACCTATGGAAGGGATGTTTGAACTTCTTGTAATTAAGTTATCTACACCCAGGCAAAATTGGCCATGACTGGCTTTCAACAAGTGTTAATGTTAAATTAGCTACAGTATATTGGGTATTTAGGAAAGTTTAGAAAATGCTGGAGCTTTTTTTTTATAAATTCTTGTTAAATTTAATGAAATATTGTCATACCATTACCTAAATCAAAATTGAAAAAAGGGATATTCGGTTGCAATTTCAAACTTTTCTGGTAATTTTGATATGTAATTTGATTTTGATAAAAATTGAGCAATTAAAGCATTCTGCATCAAGGGATGGTGGGCCATTCCAATAAGTTTCATGAGCCAGAAGTGGCCCGCGGGCCATGGGTTTGGAGACCCTGACTTCCTATAGCATTCTACCAACACTAGAAGACTGCAAGACAATAATTTGAAGGTTGACAATCTACACATCAATTTTATAAAGTATTAGTCATTGGTTTTTTTATTGGTATTAACATATTGCTTTTTATTTCTTGGAAAACTGGTTTTCTACAATTTCTTTCAAGTTCGAAAAATGGATTCAATTTTCGGCGTTTGCACAATAATCATTTTTTTTTTATAACAGAAAATTTGTTTCAAAATGATTGAAGGTAAGGCATTGGGAGATGATTGCAGACATTTTTCGCTTATTTTCTTTGGTATAGTCAGTAGAAATTGATATAAGCTGTCATTTATTCAACTTGCTTATTTTAAAATTTTCCCTATTTGGTTTGTGATTAATGCTCTGAATACCCCGATAATCTATGCCAAGGAAAGTACTTTTTTTTACTCGAAGGACAGTTTAATATCCCACACAATTAATTAGACAATATGGCGACCATCGGGGTAAACCCCTTAATTTGCATGCACGTGAAAGGTTAATACACCGTATTAACATCCCCCTAGTGTACATTTTTTTCGCTAATGTGCCCCAGTTTCAAAAAGGTGCACGCCTTGGAAAACAGCAAAGTCCCAGAGCAATTATTGTTTTTCCCCAGCAAAAAACAACCAACATCTGTCAAGGAACGTAAATCTTTAATTTTGAATGGGTTTAATAAAACCATGTCGAAATGAGTTTTTTATTTGTGTCTGTACATGGTGTTCAAAAACAACATTTGTTGTTCATAGAGGTGATAAATAATATAAATGCACCATTAGCACTTGCTATATATTTTCTAGACATACTTCACTCGTATGTTGGGACACGGTTTGATTTTGAATACTGCAATTATGTTATGTCCATGTCATGGTTAGAGAATTTTAGCAGTTTGCTTATCTTATGAATGTCTGGATGAACTTCCTATAGAGTTGGAGAAAACATGTTAAGCCATGCAGTGTTGCATCTATAGAACGTGTTTAGAATAATGTTAAGCGTGATGAAAGATTCTAGATAACCGTGCTCAGAAGAGTGTTACAAATATGTGAAAACAAGTTAGAATGGTGCAGTATCTGTAGACATGATCCCCAATCTGTACCTCAACATTCTGTAGACTTTGAAGCACCGTGTAAATTTCATTAATTCAAGATTTACCATCCGTAACAATACTGCCGCTGCCTTTGGCATTATTATTTTTTTCATAATAGCAAGTAAAAAATCCGAGTTTCAGAACAGGATATTAACAGCATAACATCACGGAATTTAATTCATTTATTGTGGGCCACTAAATGTCTTCTAGAGTTTAGAAACGCAAGTCAGTTTTAGGTAATTGAAAAAAAACTATTGTTTTTGAAATTGGTAAAACAGTTAACATGCTGTAAAACACTCATTAAAGTATAGTTTTTTAAATGCTGTAATAATTTTAGATAATTAATATTTGACTAAAACGGAATGTTGTGTGGTATTCTTGAAAGTTAAGCTTCATTTGCTCCACTTTTTATATTTGTCTGTCATGCTTTTGAACATTTTTTTAGGAAAATCATCAAAATGTTGCTTATTTCGTAAACTGTATTAATAAAGTATAACTTTTTTGTGAAGCATGTGCCATTCTAGTCATGCATAAATGGCAACGTACGCGAAATTTTAATGACATTTTTATCCAAAATTTGTTTTTAATGTACATGTATGTCGGAGCATGCAGTCTTAATTAAGATAAAATATGCATAACATTTTTTTTGAAATTTTTTATCCCTTTGAAAACAACACTCGTGAATTGTTGTAAATTTACCAAGTTTACTATTACGAAGACACTATTTCATACTTCCAATTAATACAATCCAAATTAACACTAAAAATTCAACATTGTGTTTCTTGCAAATTAAAACACGTGACGTCAGAATAGGTTTTCATAATTTTACCAACTTTATCCTAATGCCATAATGTTGTCTGATTATTCGGTAGCGAGCTTCGTTGAGATTTTGATGGTTTTAGAACAAGTTTGCTGAGGCAGGTGTTAGTTTTAGCACTTGCTCGAAATTGAGTTTCAGCCACGTTTTCAATTATTTTTTAAATATTCGTGACTCTGTGCCTCCATTAATCGTTCATTCATCGTGTTGAGACCTAAATACCTCTCGGTTGTTTATATTCAACGGTGGTTGGGAAGGTTTTAAAATCCATCCGATTCTCTCCAAAACGTATGTCTTCTCAGGCATTGTTTTGGGGTCGAGTACGCCTCGAGATGAGCTTAATTAGGGACAAATTTTGCGTGAAAAACAATTAACTTCTTGCCTCACTTAATGGTAACATTGTGTAGAAGTGAATGGGAGAAAACTACAAACAAGAGTCATATCAGATTCTTTTTTGTTGCTTTTACTGGAATCATTGTTAAGATGGTAGATACATGTATAGTGAAATTTCATCTACTGGATGGGATTCCTGAAGTTGGTGGCTTATGCAGGGTGGCAACAGGTCAGGGAAGTCAGGGAAATTTTCCCAAATAAAAGCAAAATGATAGCCTATCCCTTCACTCAGTCTGCTAGCAGCTACATGTACATCCCCAATCATATCAGCTGCCTTTTTTTGCATTTGAACCTATCATGTTTCTTACATGTATGTTTTCTTATGAAATATCAGTTGTTCGTTTTTTGTTCTTTTATGTAAATAATTCTTTTCAAAATACGATTTGTTTTCCTCTATAACTGAGTATATGCTGTTATTGGACATGTGTCCAACAAAGAGCTAAGTAGCATGTGCACGTGTAACGAGCAGCAGTTATATTGATAATGTTTTTTATTCTTTAAAATTTGTTTGATAAAATTTAACAACACCAAATAGCATGTGTTTTCTTTATTCAAATTTACTATCCTTCCCTGGGAAACAATTTTAAGCCCATATAATCCAGCTGGACTTGTAACAAAATCTAGTGTTTTGCCAAGCTTCTAATTGCAATTGCTATTTTATTTTTCATTAATAATATGATTATGTGCACACCTTTAGAATCTGTTAGTTATTTTTATAACTATTACAGTGAATTTCAGTTGCATTCATGACTAACAGAATTTTTTCTTTTACGAAAAACATTACCATTATAAAATTCTTTTGAAATCCAGGGAACATGTATTTTATTAATTAACAGTTTACAACGATTTAATGTAAGTTTGATATAACGAGTTTTACTTCCTGTCTGGTAAACTCAGTTTATTAAATTTCTTTTTGCATAAAGAATTCCAAAAAAAAATGTTAATAAGGTAAAAATTGAGGCATTTTCAGTATATGAAACGCGCGCTTTTTCTTTATTAACATTTAATCCAATTTTTTAAATAAATTTTTGGGGTAAAAATGCTAAACACGAACGTTCTGTTTTGAGAATGTGGTTCCAGATTAGGTTGGCACCAGCGTTCTCAATTCCCCACATTTGTCCTTGAAGGATCTTGTCTTCAGAATTTCATTTTTCTCAAGGGGTTTCATTGTTTTCTACCCATTAATCGAACGTGCCAATACGTTCTAATCTGAAAAGGTGTCACTAGAACCTTGACAAGCCCCTGCTAGCAAGTGGCCCATGCTAAATGACCCCGATTCCAAACCCCGAAATTATCACGCGCAATTAATTGGGCAAAGAAAATACCTCGTTTTTTCAAGGGTTGGTTTTTAGACGTTTGTTTATTCATGGCCCTTCATTATTTCAAGTTTTCTGAAATTAGACAGACAAAAATTACAGAAATTTATATGTGGGAGTTCAATAATTGTGCCTGGAAAGTTTGAATAGGTGTGATGTGTGTAAACTTGTAGATTTCCTTGATGGGTATTTTGTGCATGAGGTCTTGACTCTTGAACTATTTCAAACTATGGCGTGTAAATTGATATTTAAACATTGTTTTAGCATGAACCTTAAACATTACTTTTATAGTCTTGTAAAGGTTCTTTAAAAGAGCATTTTGCCCAACAATCATTGGTTTAAATTGACCGCAAATGCCAGGGCTATAATATGTGTTAATGCACGTGTAATGATGGTGCTATACGCAAACGATTACAATTTCAATGAGCTTTCATGCAAGATTAATTGAGGATAATTAGATATTTTGGCGATACAACCGGTCATGGGAATATACGGTTTAATGATTGGTAGCTGTTTACCAAAAACGTGTGTTGGAATCGATGATTACCAATTAACTTTGCTTGATTATTGAGGAATCTTGGGCTACGTGACTGGAATTTCTTTTAATGTGCTATTAACGGTAATGCCATGACTGACACAGTTAATAGGTTGGAATTTTAGATAATTTTAAAATAATTTTGCTTGGGTTTTAATGCATTAGTTTTCTGCCTGGAAATTTGCCATGGCTTTGGTGAAATATGACAAAGTTTTCAAGCATTTGATTAACTACGGCAGCTGTAATATATAATAATTACAGTTATGCTTGCAAAGATTTTCCAAGATTTTGATGAAATATATAGTATTAAGGTTTTTGATGGAATAGAATAGTTTTCTAAGGTTTTTGATGGTATATGATTAAGTTTTCCAAGAATTTGATGGAATATTAAAAAAGTTTTCAAGGTTTTCATGGAATATTACAAATGTTACTAAAGTTTTGATGGAATAGGACAAATTTTCCAAGATTTTTATGGAATAAGCTTCTAAACCGAATTCCAGCTTGAAGGATTATGTACACTTCTTGCATCTTGTTTTGAGCATTTTGTTCTTTGTAAGAATGCACTTAGTTGAATATAAAAAACACTTTCATGTAGCATTTCTTACCTGCATGTAGCTTCCTTGTTTTTAAAATAAAAAATAACTTGTTCCCGTGTTATCTCTTCGGTTGCAAAACAATGTTTTTGATTACTACAATATGCAAGTATATTTCTTAACTAATATTAATATCGTCTACAGTGTATACACATTTTTTTCCTCATTGATTGCGGTTTTGTTTGCAAGAAATGTTTTTAGCCCATGGTCTGATTTTTTTATGAATAATTAAGTATCGGTCAAGATACCCCAATTAAACGTATACACATGCAACATTCGACTATTTCATTTCTAGGTTTACTATATGTGTAGTACAAACAATGATTTCATGATTCGGCGGTCGAATTAATGCAAATGCATTTAATAATATGAGCGTGCTGCTTAAATATGTCTGCAAAAACGTCGAGGAATTCTCTATAGCCAAACACATTAAAAAATAATTGTAACATTAGCTGGCAAAGCGATTGCGGTTAATTCAAATGTATTTCTGGTAATTTATGTGATTTTATAAAAGCGAAGTATATTTGCGACGTTTATCATGCACGGAATAAACATTGCAGGTTAATTTAGTACAAAGAACACAGTATATACTTCGGTAATTTCACACTATGTAAGCTTAACCACGCATTAAACTATCACACGAAAACATTGGAAACAATGTGAAATTGTTGTCCTATTTGAGGTTAGATTTAGACAAACTGTAAAGTTGCATGCGATCAACCGCTGCAGGCGAATTGCAGTTGACATTAAATGCATAGCGCAGTCGACTGCGTGCAAGACATGGAGCAGTCAACTGTGCATGTGGAAGACATGATACAGTCGACTGTGTAGAAACATGGCACAGTCGACTTTGTGGAAGACATGGCGCAGTCGACTTTGTGGAAGACATGGCGCAGTCGACTGTGTGGAAGACATGACACAGTCGACTTTGTGGAAGACATGATACAGTCGACTGTGGTGTGGAAGACATGACGCAGTCGATTTTGTGGAAGACATATGATACAGTCGACTGTGTAGAAAACATGGCGCAGTCGACTGTGTGGAAGACATGACGCCGTCGACTTTGTGGAAGACATGATACAGTCGACTGTGTGGAAGACTTGACGCAGTCGACTTTGTGGAAGACATATGATACAGTCGACTGTGTAGAAAACATGGCGCAGTAGACTTTGTGGAAGACATTGCGCAGTAGACTGTGTGGAAGACATGACGCAGTCGACTGTGTGGAAGACATGGAGTAGTCGACTGTGTGCAAGACATGGCGCAGTCGACTGTGTGCAAGACATGGCGCAGTCGACTGTGTGCAAGACATGGCG
>JAQGCC010002297.1:0-19037 GCA_034698905.1 Xestoiulus laeticollis | reverse complement strand
AGCGCCATATTTCAGACTTATTTTTGAGGATTTTGGTGGAGACACGATGATACTTCAGTATCATTTTCCTCACTTCAAGTTTCAGGTTTGTGTTTGTGGATACCCAGCTTTACTGAGACAACATCCATCAAGCAAATACCATTCTGGATGTGTAATGAATGCTGCAAGGAGGTGCGGGATTCAACAAAGAACAGTATGGAGGCAGCCAATCTAAGGATCAAAGTAAAGGAGCTGGAGGCAAAGAATAGCCAAATATGAAGAATGGATGACTACTGGAACAAGTTATCTGCAAATGCAAGGAGGACAACATGCCACAGGCAAATAGGGATGGTGATACGGAAGTCAGCACAGGGAGTTCCAAGCCTGAAATGGAGAATCCGAGCATAAAGCAGGAGAAACTGGATATGAATAGCATAACGGTTAGGGAGACATCGAAAGATACAGCTGGGAAACAAATTGGGGCAAACCAGACAAATCCAGCTAATAGAAAAATCCGGCCCCCAAAAAGAGTCTGGCCTGGAGAGGAAATGGCACTTAGTCCCCATAGATCCAAATTGAGGATATGAGAGAGGAGATAGTGGTAGTAGGGGACTCCAACGCTCCCATCGCAACCAGAAAACTGAAAGGTCTGCTCACCACCAAGGGAGAAAGCTGGAGAATCATAAACGCAAGTAGCAACAGGACAACAAGAGTTCTTAGAGTTCAACAATGATCAGATGGCCTGCATCGATAAAATAAAACGTGTTCTGATACATTTAGGCACGAATGACCTACGACAGAAAGACCCAGCTAAGACTATAACGGCCTACGAGGAGATAATGCTGTCCCTAAAAAATCAGGGAAAAGATGTTTTTATTTCATGGATATTACCTCAACATAGATTGCTGAAGGAGGCAATGGAGTTGCATATCCCACAGAAGCAGGCATGCAAGGAAGAAAACGTGCAGAATATTGACAACTGGGACTTCTTCTGACCTGAGCACCCAAGGTTACTCTATAGTTCTAATAGGTGATTTTAATGACCACTTAAGTGAGATTAACGGAGAAGACAACTTCAACGGAGGCAGGCTGAGTTTTTGCAGAAAAGAATGAGCTGACCATAGGAACCTCCTATCGGAGTGTAAGTGCCCGCAGACTTCCCACATTGATGTTCTGCGACGATGTGACATTACTGTCTGAGGATAGTGAAGAACTCCAGGGGCTGTTAGATGTGGCAGCAAGTTATGAAAAAGATTTTGATATCCAGTTTGGTGAGGATAAATCTTTAGTCTTGGTCTTTAATAAAAATGAAAATACTCCTGATGCTCGAGTCTGGAATTTAAACAATGGTGCCATGAGGGAAACTTTGGAGAATGAGTATTTAGGGGTCCCACTAAACAACAGCAAAAAGTATCTATCCCATCTGGAGAACAAGATGAATCTCCGAAAACTAGCATTTCAGTCATTCTCGCAGTACAAAATTATCAGAGGAGTGTGGAAAGGGGTCGGAGTCCCAGCCGTGACATATGGAAATGAGGTGCTATCTATCTCAGCAAAAGTGGTGGACAGACTGGAGATTATGCAATGCATAAATGCAAGGGCAGCTCTTGGGACAAATAGGTTTACGGCCGTGGAGGCCCTCCAAAGGGATATGGGGTGGTAAAGTTTTGAGGCCCGGGAAATGGTCAGCAAGCTTACCTTTAAGCGAAGGGTGTTCTTGATGAGCAAAGATTACCCAGTTAGACAGGTGTTTAAAATATTTAAGGGACAAGGATGGAAAACCAAGTGGTTGCGGAGGGTTAAGGCATTTATGGCTCGGTTAGTATGGGATACCTCCATTAAGGGAAGGTGGATGAGGTTGGACACCTCTATAAAACGAATGGTTCAAGTTTGGGAAGCCAGACAGTGGAAACAAGCATTTCAGAAAAAGAGCACTCTGGCTATATATGGAAGCAAGAAAAAGATAGTGCGGGAGCTGATATATGACAATAGATATTCCAGTGCCTTATTGTTCAGGGCAAGGGCAGGTTCGCTAGAGACAAACAAGCATCTGGCAAAGTTTCGAAAGATCTCAAATACTTGCGACTTGTGTGGTGAGTGCGTCGAGGATGTCACGCACGTTGTGTATATGCCTGGCACTGGAGTCATGCCGTCAGGATTTTTGAGATTACTCGGTGGAGGTGTGGCTAGTTTGGAGAGAAGGTAGAAGAAGAACAGCAAGGAAAGGTTATTCAGGCGGCTAAATCACTGCTAAAAAGATGGTGGACACTTAAACAGAATTTAACTCCTTCGAATGCCTTGGAAGAGGAAATAGGAGGATGAGGTAGAAAGTAGGTCCATATATTGTCCAGGGCAGGGTAGGGAAAGTCTATAGTGTATGGTAGCATTCCCTACAGGAGCTTCCGTCTCAAAGGAAATGCTACAACAATCCAATCCAATGATGGGAGGCCCTTTGAAATTTTCAATGGAGATCGACCCCAATTTTTGCAGTCAGAATCGATGCAGCAAGCACAATAAGGTTTGTCTAAAACATTTTTTTCACAGCATCTTAGATAGCGCTGTAATCGGTGAAACTGCTTAAATCTTAATAAATTTGCATAATACAGGTTTTTTTGTCTTGTCCATAATAGGTTATAACAGGTCAGCCCTAGAAACTGGCGGTTAAGGTGTTTGGTGGTCGAATAACAGACAAGTTGCTTTCCGAACATTGCCAAATCAATTAGCTAATCTAAACATACATGTAGGAATTATATAACTTGTATTTGTACTCAAACTATGAATAGTCGACGTGTTTAATTTTGATTTAATTAACTATACGCATCAACACGTTCCAGTTACACTCACAATGAACTTGGGTAAAAACAAATGGTAGACACACAAAAAATGTAAACTAGATATTAATAAACTGAAAATGTTCTACAGCAGGGTGGCCCAAATTTTCATACCAAGAGGGCGACCAAAGTACTTGGACAGAGGCTTTTGGGCCATGCACACTGAACTACATTCATATACATGTATCATAAATTGAATTTTATATTTTCCATCTTTAAATCCTTGTTTTGTATTCAATGGAGGCTTTAAGCCGGGATTTCCTAGCTGCACATTATTTGCACAGTGCAGGGCGCAATAATCTTCTTTTGCAAGCAGGACCGCGCAATTGACACATGCTGCAGATTTGTGTTTTCTAAAAACTGAAAACACGGGCATGCACTTTATTAAATTTATCAAGAATTTGGGTTTTAAACCTCTGGCTTGAGTTTAACCTCGCATTTTATAAGTGGTATAAGGTAATACAGTAGCATATAAGCATCGATCAATCTTATTTCAATACATAAGTAACAATAGTTTGATCAAATCTTCGTAAAAACCGATTTAGGGCTAATATAAACGAAGTTGTGTGAAAAGTGATTTCCAATTACCTGAATCGGTCCTGTATTGATTATCCATACACTTAAGTCATAAATTGATTGATCTCAGGCCCCCAATTGAATGACAGGTCGGGCCGGGATCAGCAAGATGGCAGATTATCGGCCGCCATTGTTGCTGCGTGCTGCGTTTGGACCCGATCTGAGTCGGTCGACTTTCACGCAGTGCGTGAAACTGCGGCGTTCTATGTGGAGCGCACTGTAGGAAAACAGACGCATTAATTTCCCAATGTTGGGTTCCCAGTACAATACGGCTGGTTTCATGCCCCCTTCACTGCGCAAAAAACGCGTAGCTGGGAATACCCGGCTTTAATTTAATGAAACTTGAATATATTCAATGCATGTTGCCGAGGGCCTTTGCGAGTGCTGCATGCGGCTCGCGTGTTCAATTCAGTTCAATTCCTTACCCTGCAGACAGCATGTAATCTGCCATGTGGCAGGGAACAAAGTGTCAGATTTTGAAGTGTTGGACCACCCTGCTCTACAGGTAGCATATAAAAGGAGGAAAAGCTCAAAGCACCACTACATATTTACATTAGGTTACATTGTGTGCTGATATAAAAAAACTATTTAAAGACCCACAGTGGTAATATGGTTGGGAAATCATTAGTTAGCAATGAGTGACATACTGCATGACTTCAATTCCTTAGGCCATCTTTTTTTTCTTCTTTTACTTTCGACAGCTTTTTGGACAACTTGAAAGCGGTTCTCACATTATGATAATGTAATTTAAAACTGACAGTTGATGCAGCACTACCTACTACAATAATTATGACAGAATATGCATGGGATATGTGGCACGGGTAAACGAATAATGGTATATTAAATTATATGGGATACGTGTAATTACTGATATCATGGCTAAGCACCATAAAGGTTAATCCGACCGAGTTAATAGCTGTGGAGGTTGATTGTGCGATGGGCGCATTGCGGCCATGATGGGCACTGCAAGGGAATTGGGTCTGATCAATGGTGGTGGCTGCTGAGGTATCGTTCTCGCAATGGCAAACCTGTGAAAACAGACATAACAAAAGGTCCACATGTAATTTGACAATGGGAGGACAATATATGCATTCCAGTAAACGGATCAGGCAGTTTTCATTTATTTACAAATTTATGGGAAAGAAAAGAAATGAAAAACAGACGATAATGGAATTAAGGGTTCGCATTCAAGAATGGTGCAAACGTGCAGAGCTCTAGTGCTTTCTAGTCATAACTTAAATGAGCAAACATGGCTACATGTATAAAGAAAAAAGTAGAAAATACTGTATGGCAATATGATCGCATAGAACAGTGTTGAGATCCATTTGCAAAATTTTATCAAACAAATACTCTGAAGACTTAAAAGATTACAATAAGCTGTAAGCATAGTGTTGTACATGATTACCCCATTTAATGGTTAATTTCTAAAGGAACCTTTATGTCACACATATATAAAGTTGATTAACGAATTATGTAAAACCAGACTAAATAATATGTAACTTAAAAATTCATTCTTATCATTTACAAAAAAAAAAACTGAGTTTGACAGGATAGACGCTCTTAAATCGCTACTTGGCCCTCAATCAAGCGATTAAAACGCGTGCAAAAC
Organism: Xestoiulus laeticollis; assembly: GCA_034698905.1. Lineage (NCBI taxonomy): Eukaryota > Metazoa > Arthropoda > Diplopoda > Julida > Julidae > Xestoiulus > Xestoiulus laeticollis. The sequence continues at coordinate 14,042 of JAQGCC010002297.1, read as the reverse complement.
AAAAATTGTTCCAATAATCAACGATTTTTAATAGCCAAGGTTGTTTTTTAAATTATATTCCTGCGAATGCAATTTCTTTATGGTATTTACTATGCCACCACGTGAATGCAAAAAAAGTATCAACAAGGTGCATGAAAAATTGCAGAACATGGGACAATTTTTTGATTTATACGCGCTTTCAGAAATTTGATGAAACGTCACAAAAACCATAGTAGATATAGGGTTTGCTTTTAGGTTATCATTCCTCTAATAGGGCTGGTCCACATGCAACGATTTGTTTGCCAATCAAGCATACCAGCAAAAAATTTCATGAGGCAGCAAGTTCAACCATTTGCACATCCAATTTGCCGACATTTGCTGTCAACACGAAATATTTTGCTGGTATTTACGCCTGATTGGCAATCAAATCGTTGCATGTGGACCAGCCCTACGAGGTTAATTTTAAAACAACTTCGACAAATTCTTAGTTAAGTTGTTTTATCCATAAAATTATGTCGAAATGTAAACACCCAACTGGCTGTACTTACAAACAATTCCTAAATATTCCTCAGAATTTGCTATTAAGTTACCAAAACGAAAACTACTTCAAACAAAGCATTTTCCCATAGCATGAACATGGTTTAAAAATAAACTTGACTGACTTATCCCTCAAATTATGGAAAAGTGTTGTATATGAAAATGTCATTTGAAAACAGTCACCATTTGGCGATTCTAAATCCATGAATGAAGCAAAAATCGCTTCGAAGGGGAGGCCATGACGCTTTTTTCACGTCCCTCTATCCCTTTGTAAAGCCGTTATAGGGGAAGTTCCCGGTTTGGTCGATTTTTCAAGCCGGCAATGATTGTTAAGCAGAGAGCCGAAAATCGGCTTTACAAAGGGATAGGGGGACGTGTCAAGTTAAGCTGGGAGCCATCCAAACGTGTAGGCTTATGCTTACACGTTTAAAAAAAATGGCAACATCTGTATTCATGCCATAGGTTTTTTAGTTCGTTCCGTAAGCCGTTTGTAAACTGGCATACGAACCAACGCACAAACGAACTAATAGACATATGCGCTTTAATATAATAGGATAGGATATAAGATATTAAAGATGCAAGAAGATTATTGGAATGACACTACATTGAAGTGTAATAATGCTGAAACAATAGAAATTTATCTGTCTCAATATAATCAATCATAGCACTAATTTGTCTGAGTTCATTTTCGTCCATTATGATTCATGAGTCCACAGCAAAAGTTTTTTTTTCTGAAATTAGGATTTAAGCCTATGTATGCTGTCACTTAATATTTTTACAAACTTATTTAATGATTTGAGCGATTAGTTGATTTCCAATCTAATATTGAGTTCAGTTACAACTCACTACCATGGGGGTCAAATACAATTTTACTTTTTTCCCTCAGTCAATAAGAATTTTAATCAATTCAGTAATAATTGTTCTCTTGAAACAGCCAAGATATCATTCGCACCAAAACTTCAACACCCTACATCACTTGTTACACAAAGGTATACAGCGAGAAATCGAGAAAATGAAACACGAGGCATTGACAATTACTCTTTAAGAAAAGAGCAACTACTGGATAAAGAACAGTTGTTTCATGCACATTAGCATGCATAGTGGCTTTAAGAAGGTTGTGCTCCATAGTTTAGGTAGACAGATATCTCACCTAGACGCTGTGGCAGCCTGCTGTGCTTGTAATGGAGGAGGGGGTCTATTCATGATACTGGGGCTTTGGACGGGTTTTAGAAGCGGCGGAGGCACACTGGTCATCATTGGCAATGGTAGATTGCTAGGGCCGCTGTTATTACTAGTACTTGCTGAGGTATTATTGTTGTTTACATTGTTGTTCAGGGTGGCTGATGCTGACTGGAAAGTTTTGGCAACTGGTGTAGATGTCCCACTGTTGCTGTTTGAGGCAGAGTTAGAAGGCGAGATGTCAATGTCCATCTGTAATAAGTATGAAAATTATTTAACAACTGAATTAACATTGAAACGGGCTTTCTTAGAGTAAATATATAAACACCTAATGGATTATTCAAAACATTGCATATCCTCTGCATACTTTTAAAAAAAAAGTTCTGTAGTGAATCAAATTTTTTTCAGGGCCAAACTACTAGGTTGTGACACAGTGCTGGATTACTAAATTAAAAATAGGGCCCAGTATTGTTGACTGCCTAGGGGCCTACACAATGCTTAATCCTGCAATGCTGAACCAGATGCCCGAAGGCATACATGTATATAAAAACTGGCTTTAAATACACTGCCTTGTCTCAAGGAACAGCGAGCTTTATTTCAAGTCACCAAACTCAGCCAGTATTGAAATTCACACACATACTGAAGACACGATTTTGTATCAATTTTGTTAGAGCAACTGTTCCAAGGTAAAAAAATGTTCTCATTCTAAATTGGTACAGATAACATGTCCCAAGCATTGGGTATACATGACTAAGACCTGGCCACTTAGGGCGAAATTGAAAGGTCACAAAACTGGAATATTTCCAATAATTGTAATTTACGATCCCCAGCCTTCCATTTTCAAATAATTTCCCCTATCTCATGTTATTCTAAAGTAACAGGACGTTTCTGCACGGTAAGAACTCCGCACACCCAAACATTGGGTGATATATGCCTAAAAAGTGGGACCTGCACCCCAACTCGAGGGGTCTTTAACCTGCAGAGAGCAAGGAAAATTTACACCACTGACCTCGACCAAGGAGCGAACTCCGCACCTTCGGATCGAGCGGTAAGATTGCTACCATCGGCGTCCGCAGAGGAATATGATCACATAAAATGAAGAGACATGATTTGGAAACCCTAAATTCATTAATCCCACTCATGACACCCTCCCATTAAAAATATTTGCGCACATCAGGTGCAAATATTTTGTGCAACACTATATATCCTCCAAATGGTTACAAATGCCTTTAACTAATCAAAACTCAACTATACAAAGATAAATAAACATGTGGATTACTCTTTTATATTTTATAAGTCTCACACATCTTTATCTAATTAGTAAATTTAACACTATTAATTAGGTTTTAAACTTGCTATTATTTTGGTTATATTGGTATACGTGTGTAGAATTTTTGTTATATTACATAAGCTGCAAGTTTAACCACGTAAGTGTCATCTTTTTTGTGAAAAGTTTTAATTAAAAGGGTCTACTGGCTCGCACAACCAATTGACAAATCTGCCGGAGATAAGTTTGCACGTATTAAAGATAATTTAATATAAAAATTTGCTAAAAAAAATGTCTCCTTTATCTTGAAGTTAATTTTGTTAATCGTTATCATCAGCGATAATTTAAAAAGATAAATATTTAAACGGAATTTAATCTCTCACATGTGTACTTAAAATCGATTTTAGTAGCACATTTTTTTGTATTAAATTATTTTATTAGTCCGAGAAAACTTATCTCTGGCAGATTTGTCCATTGGCTATGCGAGCCAGTACACCCTCTTAAGGCAGATCGCTATGACCCAACTTACAGAAAACGCAATGTCGAAATTGCATATAGGATACAGATTCTTTCCAAATAAGGTTATTAAAAAGTTTTACCTTACAGAGAAATTGACCGGCAATAGCAACTAATTAACAAATGTTGTAAATTTTTAAGGCTATTTTTAAAAAAAATTAAGAAATCCTAAATTGCACTAGAACAAAATTCCAACATAACTTGTGCAATTCGCAGTCCAATAGAATTTTTTCATGTGCAATTTTGGATTGTTTTTAAGTTTACTTATTTTTTTTTTAAATAGCCTTTGAAAATTTATAAAATTTGTTAATTAGTTGCTATCGCCTGTTAATTTCTCTGCAAAATAAAACTGTTTTTATTATCAAATCCTTATTTGTAAAAAATCTGGATCCTTCATGCAATTTTGCTATTGCATTTTCTGTAAGTTGGGCGGTAGCAATCCGTCTTAAGAAGATTAGAAATCTCAAGAACTGCTCACTTTCTCGTCTTTATCATCATCATCCTGTATAGGTCCGTTTTCCGCTTCATATTCTTGCAAAATATCATCCAGATTGTAGCGTCTCCGATAGTTTATGAAAAAGCTTTTGATGTGAGCCTCCGATTTATTTCCTATACATTCTGCAATGGCTTTGAAGTCCTTTCCATATTTACGGACACCTTGAACAGCCAATAATAATTCTTCGTTGGTCCAACGAGCATTCATTCTTGAAGAGCTCTGTAATATATAATAAATATACATATATGAATAAAAATACTAATATCACTAGGGGCAAGTCTTTTTTTTTTCGAAATTATTTTTTTATTTAATTTTGGAAACTGATAGGAACAAATGAAATGTAGTAGGACCTAGCTGCTGCTGTCTGACTGTCCTAGCATAAATATTCTATTATTTGTTCAATTTTTTTGTTTAAATACAGTCGATTCCGCTTAATTGGGACACATCGGAACTTAGTCATTTTTGCCCAACTAAGCGGCTGCCCCAATTAAGCGAATTACACAAAATTAAACAATGCATATCAAAAACTTGATATGAAGGGTTTATCAATTAGGATAGATATCAAACATATCTATTAGGGTTAATTTGGGATTTTAAAAGTTATATTGTAAATACAAATGGTTATAATGTTATAAAATTTAAAATTAGAGATGCAAATCATTTATATTAATAATAAGAAGTCTATATTTGGGATGTTAAAGGTTATGTTTGAAATACAAAAGGTTATAATGTGATATACAATTAAAATTAGAGATGCAAATTAGTTATATTTATGATCAAAAACAAATCATCTGAATGAAGCGCATTATATATATATACTGCAATCTTAAATGTACTGACCAATTAAGCGGAATGTTGTCCCAACAAACATGTAAATTTACTATTGGTTCTTTGGGTTGGTTTTTCTGTTCATTAAGATTTGGCCCAAATAAGCGGCTGCCCCGATTAAGCAGAATCGACTGTATATGGATGTTACGCTTCATTGAAATATACATATATTTAAACAAATAATAGAATATTTATGCTAGGTCCTACTACATTTCATTTGTTCCTATCAGTTTCCAAAATTAAATAAAAAAATAATTTCGAAAAAAAGGCTTATTCTGATATGCAATTAACCCTCTTAAATCCGTGGCGCTCAATCGTTTTGAAGTCGGGGGACACTAAAATCTATTTATGTTGTTTTTTCCCGGAACACTTACAATACAACAAAACCATATCTACAGGGCCACTTTTAAATTATAAAATGGTTATTTGTGAAGGAAATTTAATGAAAATTTGTACAAATATTGTTGACGTAATCATTCGAATTTGTCTTTCAAAATCGCATTCATTAAAGATGAAAAAAAACGCGATAAGTTTTTTGTGTAAAACTTCTGCGTTCATTCTTTCAACTCTTTGGCCACCCAACAGTCACTAACTAAATCTGCTTGACTATGTCATCTTGGATATAATGGTCGAAAGAGTGTATCGCTCGAAGATAACAGACATCAACGAGTTGAATCAGTGAATTTTGGGTGCTTGGAATGAAATTAATCAAACAACAATAGCCTAATGGTGCATGCTTCTTAAGCCTGCTGCACACTGCAGCACGACCTTGCATCATGTTGCGTTGCACAACCGTAAGGGAATGTCGTGCAATGCAACGTGACGTCCATGCGATGCGTGAAGCCTACACATTGGGGCGTCAGGCTTCAATTAACTGCTCATCAGTAAAGGCCGCCATCTTGAAAAACGCCTCAAAAGTTTGAATTTTCAAACTCTAGCGAGGCGTGGCTTGGTGTGGTAAACGTTTGGATGCGTTTTTTTTAACGTGAACGCATATGCAACGTCACCCAACGCCCACCAAAAGGCATAAAACGGTCCAGTGTGCAGCAGGCTATAGAGCTTGTGTTGCTGCGAAAGGTGCTAACTTTGAACATAAATTGAAATAGGAAATCTTTTTGTATCCTATTCATGTACAAATTTTCATTAAATTCAAATAACAAGTAACAATTTTATGATTTTTATAAAGATGGCTTACTTTTTATTAGCTCACCATGTATAACTATAAAACAAAAAAAGTAAATTTGTCATTCATGTTTGCTGGTTACAATCTAATACAAAAATTTTTTTTTTGTATATTTGATTGTTTTGCGAAGCCCTTGAAAGTGGCTTTATGGAGCACCAGTGTTCATCTGACCAAGATTTGAAAACCACTGGGTTAGAGCAATGATTCCCAAACTGTGCTTAATGGAATACTGGTACTCTGTGAAGCTACTTTTAAGTGTTTCGCAAACACAAAAGAAAAATGCAATGCGAAATAATTTTAATATTAGATTGTAACCAGCAAACATGAATGACAAATTAGCTTTTTTTTCTTTTATATATGTAGCTATAGATGTGATTTCTACCCCTGCTTTAAAGAAATGTACGTTGAATTGCAGGAGTTCCATGCCAAAAAATGCCGGAGTTTAGAGTTCAGCGACCAATACGTTCATAGTTTCATGTTCCCCGACACTCGGCTTAGTACTTCCCTGGGTTAGAGTACAGAGATCGCACGTACCCCTTGTTAGTTAGGATGTCTTAAGTTGGCCTGTACTGGAGGTATGTTTTCAGTGTAATAAGTGTGGATTTGTGGATGTTGAAATTTAAATACGAGAATAGTTTGCTGATTTGTTTTAACATATGCTTTTAGATAACTACCATATATACCCGGAGAATTTTTTTCTATTGTTTTCTGTTTTTTTTATTTGTGATAAAAACCTGGGGTCAACCAAAATTCCTGAGACCACCTGGAATAAACCAAAATAAAACGAACCAAGGGGAAAAAATTCTCCCGGTATATATATCTCATATCGCACGGAGGTCAGTTGATATCTGCAAATACAAACCTTAGTAGAAATTTACACTCGGCAGGAACTTTACCCTCAGTCCCTCGCTTTGCTTGGGACTGAAGTCAAAGTTCCTGTTTGTAAATTCCTACTGAGGATATTATTTGCCATATAAAGTTCACTTTAAAAAATCTGGCACTTTGCCCGCTGCCACATGGCATACTACATGCTGACTGCAGGGTAAAGAATTGAATTGAAGGTTTGGACTGCACAGTATGAATCTTCAGGATTTCTTGCATGTGTGTTGTTGACTCCTTAAAGCCGGAAGCCGACTGTACAGGTGTGAGAATCGGTGTGGTTTCTGCTGAATTTTCTTAATTACTTGTAGCGTTTTGGCAATGTTTACCATCAATTTTCGCTGAATGCTAGTTTTTTTCGCTCATTTTTTTCCATTTAATTCGAAAACTTTGGTGAAGAACTGAAGGGAAACATTTAGGGATTCCCGACCGTATGTGGGGCAAGGCCAATACTTAAGGCTCGGAATGCACAGTACAGGCATCAAGATTTGGACTGAAAGTGTATAGTTGCCTTAAGGTTTTTAACTGATGCTGAATGCAAGTGATCTTTCAACTTTATATTTACCTTAGGGCCAAATGTTATAAGTGGTTTTGCATTTATCACACTAACGTTCCTAGATGCCCCCATGTTTACTACTAATGAATATTAGAGTTTCCAATAACCCGAGTTTTTTCCCTCAAGTTTTTCAATATCTTTTAAAGTATTTAAATAGATTTCAATAGCTACACATACACTGTATGCATTGCACGGTGTACACAGCTGTTGAAATTATAGTGTGTTTTAAACTCCAGGTATTAACTTAAACTGTTGTTAGAGTAGATCAAGGTAGTCGTTTTTCACCAATGAACCTAGGGCCCAAAGGTCACTATTAAAAAGTTACAAGGCCAAATGTGTAGCTGGTTCATGGAGCATTTAATGGGTTATTGAGTTGTGGCATCAAAATGGAAGCATACACAAATCAAGACCTGGCTGATATGCTGGACATTTATGCATTTATGCACATGCAGCATTTATGGGCTTTAAAGATTATAAGATTGTATGGAGAACGCTATCCAAACAGACATTTGCCAAACCTAAGGGCATTTCAGCGTGTGAACAATCAACTTTGTGAAAGTGGGACTTAAGTATGACCAAACATGCATCACACAGGCAGAGGTAGACATGTGAGGACACCCGATGTTGAAGAAGCTGTCCTTGATGCAATGGATGAGAATCCTGGCACAAGTTTGAGAGCTGTAGTGCACCAGGTTGGTGTGAGCTCCACCACTGTGTGGAACATTGTGCAAGCCCATAAATGAAATGCATATCAGCCAGGTCTTGATTTGTGTATGCTTGCATTTTGATGCCACAACTCTAAGTAACCTATTAAATGTTACATGTACCAGCTACACATTTGGCCTTGTAATTTTTTAATAGTGACCTTTGGACTATAGGTTCATTGGTGAAAAATGATTATCTTGATCGACTCTAACACCAGTTTTTGTTTGTACCTGGAGTTCAAGAACACCCTGTATACATACATGTACTGTAGATGTACATTCCTATGCTGTCTAATGTACATGTAATAATATATTTTAGCATGATTATTTTCATTCGTTCTAATGTCATTCAGATAATCTGTGGGGAACCAATCCAACTCTGATTATCAAGGCTCCATTTCATTCAGTTGTGCTGGGGAAAAGCTTATGTTGAGTGAAAGAGCATGTTTGTTTACTATTTCTATAGTGCCTTACAAGTTTCCAATTTACTTTGTCTTTGTACTTAGCACTGTTTTAAAGAAAGGACCTAAATTTCCTTAGGGTCAAATGAACGGTTCCTATCTGTTCCCATTACTATTGCATTTCATTATTTTAGTATCTGTTATTGAAAGGTTCCATTATTGGTTTAATTATTAAAAAAATATCGTACTTTGTGAGTGCAATTTTTGATATACCATCAGGGTACCATTCACGCTTTCTATGCTATTTCGGCCTCCGAATGGCATCAATTATAAAGCAGCATTCAAACCATTCCTGTTGTATTGATCCAAATAAAAACTATTCACTTCTAAAATTTCGCAACAAGCAAGTCATCAGAATTTGGACAACAATGCAATAGTGAATGTGAACGCACCTACTTTATAAATAGTAATTTAAACATTGTAGAATAAGTGTGTTTGTTGATTTAACAGCGAATATAAAATGGCAATGCTAGCAGACCTACACTAAATTTGGAATCACTGATTCGATTTTTACAAATGGCTGCCTAATACAAGTTCTTCATTACCGATCCTTAAAAAGATTTAAACATAATATTAGGTAAAAAGCTTAGAAAATGTGGATGCACATACTTCTGTTGGACGAAAATCGTCAATTCCTCCTCCAGTCTTGTGCTTTAAGGCGCTGATAATCTGCTTGCTATTCTGTACCTATGTTTCAAGGGACATATTTATGATTACAAACAAATATAACCAAAATTATTTAACATTGACTGACATACAAATTTAAAATGTGTCTTTGTGCACATTTAAAGGCAGTGATTATGAATAATATAAGCAATATATCTAAATGAAAGGATATTTACCTGACGTTTAAGAGCTACAACTTCTGAATCCATGCTTTTTAAAATTGCATCTCCTTGACCTGGAGGGCCCAGGGCAATGGTTTTTAAGTCTTCATGGCTAAGGTACATGCCACGTGGTGGCTTTCGTTTACTTTTAATAGGATTGTGTCGATCCTTAACATCCTGTTTCTTAGTTGGACCACTCGCAGGCTTCATTGAACCTGTTCGTCTTTTTTAATAGCAAGAAATTGAATTGGATTGGAGCGTTTGATAGCTAGTTCTTAACACAATCAGTGTCGGATTTACCTCCAATAATGGTAACAGCCTGGACAAAGATTTCCTTTTGGAGTGGTTTGTCCTTGAGACGTAGATGCAGCGCAATTTGCACACGAAGTTCTGTTTCCACCTTGGCTATCCTTCTAAAAATTATTCATACCACAGAGGTTGCATTACAGAATTTTAAAACATCTCAAAGCAAATTTTAACATACTGAATCAATTTTTTGTAAAATGTGCTATCTTGTATGTATCCCCTTCATTCATGTATTAAATTCTGCAGTCCCAAAAAAACTAAAATACATTTTTTAATGAATTTTGACTACTGAATACAAAAGTCAACATTTTAAAATCACGCGCAATTAAAGTCATTAAGTGGCCGCAATTATAGCCAATGTGACCGAATACCTAAAACAACTTCAACTGCTAGTCATTTGACAAAATAAGTAGTTTATTAACGTCATCTTTATAAATATTTAACAGAAGAAAAAATAAGAAAATCGGGCAATAAATGCCTAAAAAATTTAAACATGCTGAATATAAATTTGTTTTCATAAAACTTTTAACTTGAGCATTTTATTTAATTTGATATTAGGACATGAAAATGACAATAAAGCCAAGGAACTTTAAAAGCTGAATTCATTGTACTTACATGTTCTTTATTGGCATCACATTCACTGTCACTGTTGGAATTGTCATCAGATCCAATTTCACTGCTAAATTGAAATTTGGATTATACATGTACATAAATTCCTTAAACACATTTAATTTAAATAAGAACTAAATCAAACTGACCTTCCTTCCTCACGTTGGCTCGCCCTCTTTCGTGCTTGTCGATCCATAACACTTGTTCGACAACGTGTTTTTTTCCAAGAATAATAATATTTCACTAAGCTAGATATGGATTTGTCAGGCAGCTGCAGAAGTAAAAATTCAAAATTTAATTTCTAAAACACAACAGATCAAACATGCACGTATAAAAAAAAATTGAATGTGCCATTAAGTAAGGATATACAAAGATTAAAACTAGTATGCTATAAAAATCAAATATATTTTATTTGCTGTTTGTTCCATATGTTCATCAATTTTAAAAAAATTCGCAATATTGCCAAACACCAAATAGATTCTTTATTTGTTAAATTTTAGAAGTTGAAAGCAAGGAACCATACAGACTTCATAAGCAAAAATTGCAACTGATAATTTAAATATTCAGAAAGTACAGTATATATCAAGTATCTCTCAGTTGAAAAATCCTTGTATTTCCTTGTTTGGTTAAATATCTGTATATCGGAGCTCATGTCAATCGCAAAAGAATTTGAGTTAACAAGTAAGAAAAACTACCTTATATTCACATTATTTATTAAAAAAATATTCAACATTATTTTTAAAATAGTGCATTGAAAATCATTGATCGTGGGCAATATTTGGTTTGCATACATTTTCATTATAGGGCCTACTCATTTGCAGAACTTTTTATAGAAATAATGTGGAAAACTACATTAACCAGGTATTTTTTAGATACAAGGGAGAATAAAATGTTTCAAGATAAGTTTTTGCATAATTAAATGACACAACAAGTTTTCCTAATCCTTAAAAAATTGCTAGGCATTCTTACCATTTGTCTAATGCGATGAAAACTTTTTCCATGGAACTGAAAAGCTTGCTCAAATAACACTTTATCCTCTACCGTCCACTCATCAGGAAAGGGTGTGAAATTTGGCAAGTCAGAAAAAGCTCTTTCCAAATCGTGTTTATGCCAAAACAGCATTCCAAGTGCCTAAATATTTTTTTAATTGTAATATTATATTAATATTATATTTTTTTATTAAAAAAAGTAATTTTTTTTTCTAAAATATATTTTAAAAAGTTGTAAAAGTAACCTGTTCAGCATTGTAACCATATTTTTCTTTAGAAGTGGACACGAATTCATCCACTAAAAAAACGGAGTAAAAAAGATTTTTTATATGAGCTAATATTATGTGATGAAAAACTGCGGTGGTACAGGGGTGTCAAAAAGTCTTCTCTCACATTTCATTTCGGTGATTTCTGGGCTCGGTGACCATACCAACAATGCCTTTTCCGGTAGGCACTCAGGATAACGATCTAGAACAGTGAGAAATCAGGTGTTTTCCAAGTATTTTCCAAAAAAATATTTCATTTTCACCGCCAAAATTGCGGAAATTGAATTAAAACAGCATAAGAGCGAAAAGTGGTGAGGGACTCCGTACATACCAGCGACATTTAAAATTTCAGGAATAGATGCCTGATAATCGCTTCCAACTCGCATTCCATGGCCTGAAAACGCATTCATTGGAATCAGACTAGCAGTAGTTAAGATTTTAAAATGACGAAATCCACTTTTCACATTAATTAATAAAGTTTGGCACGCCGCCTTTCTATTGCACACAAACAACAGTACTTGCCTTCATGCTCCGTGTCGTCAGCGGCGCTGCCATCGGTGGACAAACCATTGGGGCTGGACTCCCTTGAACGACTTTCTTCGCAATTTTTTTCAGCTGAAACCATGGTGAAATCAGAAAAAAACGTTTCCAGACAAACTTTTCGGCTACTAAATAAATTTTCCACTCTTTTACAATACTCTGTTGCCCACAATGCGCGTGTAGATCCGAAGAACGGACAGACCACTGCACGGTTCAAGCGCTTCTTGAGGCGAACGGATTTACTTCGGACATTGCTCCAAAATCCGATAACCGACAAGGGTTTTCGGAATTTCGGCATTTCGCGTTAAACTAAACTGCGTGCGATGAAGTATTTATCCCGTTGAAAATTCACGCGCGACATTTTAATGAATATAGTTTATTTGGATACTTAATGGTGGAACTATTTAACATCGCGGAGGATTTTTGGCCAATGGCCGCTGTGAAATGGTCCATTTTTAAAACCACATAGGAAAAATTATGTTTCGGTAAAAATAATGTTATAGCAGAACTTTAATTTTCCTTCCCAAATGTTTAATTAAATTTGTAATAACTTTCCTAGAACTGAAATCATAGTTTTGTTGTATATCTTCCTTCGTTATCACACTTTTTCGACATCAGATAATGGCGTTGTGGGCGCTGTGAAGACACACACGGAACTCCGTAATTTTCGAGCCAGACTGTGGAAGCTTCGTTTATCCGTACCTTTGGTTTTATGATTTTATAAAGTTCAATTACAGAATTGTTACATGTATTTTTAAAAGCCGATTATAGAATTCAATATCTTTTAGCACTAAATTGTCTAAAGCAGGCACTATCCACCTAATCATTCGTAACAATTTCATTTTCACACATTCTCACCAGAAAATACGTTATTTACTATTTTTAATATTCATTTTTTTTGCATGTTTACATGTTGTATACATTGTACATTATAAATGTACGTTTTTTAAGTAATGATCAATAATTTTAGGCCAATTTTGTATAAATATATTGGTTGTGTCTATTATAAATAGATATAAATAATTGAATGAATATTAGAACCTGTCTCCATCCCGACATTCATCATAATTTTCGTTTATTGTTGTTTATTATTGAAAATATGTTATAATATAGACCACTGACAGTTTTGTATGCTAAATAACACGCGAATACATTCGGATAAATGAGGTTCTAAGATCAAACATTATAACTTAACAAGTCAATATTTCAATGGCATTCTACTAATATGATGAAAATTATATAAAATGCTATTACAGGGATTAAACTTATGTGATATAATCTCATTTTTAAAAGTGGCAGATTCGAAATTTAATATAATTATATAAGCAAAAAATTAAAGCACATAGCTTCCTACGGAAACCGGTGAGGGACTATAACTTCTCAAACAATGTCCTTTCCATTGTATAAGATAACGCTGTCATTTTTAAGGTAGAACGATATTTATAATCCAAAGATAACCGTACTAACGTTTGAAAATGTTAGACCTTATTCTTTTATAATAAATAACATTAAATTTCTTTGAGAAAAAGTTGTTGGTATCCACCGAATTTAAATTTGATAAGGTTCTTCGCGTTTACTACGAGACTCCGTAAAATACTTGAAATTTTCCATTTGAAATAGGTTACTACGCACACTCGCAGTATAAGAGGTGGCACAGTGCTCATTGCTCAAAGAACTTGCGCTGTTTATGACTGATTGACTGGGTCTTTGTTTTGCAGTTGGACGCAGCGCATGCACTGTCAAAATTAATTAAACTTATAAAATTGGCCACTTGCGTAAGTTTTTATTTTCAATTATTACAACAAGGCATGTCATCCACCAAGTACCCGCTAAGATGGTGAGCACCGTTAAGCCCCGTTCTCACGGAGCCAATAAAGCCGCGACATTGATGCCCAAAAAAGTCATGATTTCTGTCGTCAC
>JAQGCC010002296.1:0-19044 GCA_034698905.1 Xestoiulus laeticollis | reverse complement strand
TCTCAGGTCCTCACCCATCCACTAACCCCAGTTATGCCCCCACCAGTTGCTTTAAAATCTCCTATAGTCCCAGAAGTATTGACGTGGTAATATATAGAATCGATGCAGTGCTTCTCCATAGGCCTACATGTATCTTATTGCTTTACTTTCCTACAGGAAATCTTGTAATGAAAAAATACTGGAAATTTTATTTAAAATTTTTAATGCACTTGCAGAATTGACAAGGAAATAGCAATGTACATGTTTTTATATTCGTTAATAATGGATGTATCCCTGGTTCAAGGACATCCAATTATCTTACTACTTTAACATTTACTTGCTTGGTAGCATGGCTTTCATTTTTTTATTCTTAGTGGTGGCATTTTTGCTTACCTGATAACTACAAGTATCTGTTCTTGTTATCAGTATTTTTAATTTTACGATCCAATATTATATTTACATGTAGGCTTACATGTAAAATCGTGTACATTGTAGTTATAAAGTAAATATAATTTGTACCAGAAATAATTGTTGAGGAAATATCATCCCAAGCATTACCTTCGTACGTGCAAATATGCTGATGATATATTGATTTAATTTCATTATATGTAGTATTCTCTATATTTTATATTAATTGGCTTTATTGTAATGCAATTTGCAGAAAGAATATGTAGGCCCCTACTGTAATGATATACAATTGTAGTTGGCCTAGTTCTCAGAACTTTGTAAGTGTTCATTGGTAATAATTATTGAAAAAATATAGTGTAATGAAGTTAAGAGTTCAATGCATTTGGAAATTCTTAATGATCCTTTCAAAAATACTAAAGATTTTTATTAAATTGAAGGAATGAATTAATTGATTCAAAGAACATTGTTCAACAAGTAAATGTTTCCCAAATTTGGCACAGCTAACCAAAGCAATTCTATATTGTAGGCCTACATTGAAATGCGCATTGTATAAGCTTTGTATTTCCTGAGAAAATTGAATTTCAATTTTGAAAAATATGGCAACATGGTGTGTGTTGTATTAGAAGAAAAATCAAAACATTGAAAACTGTCTTGAATTCAGTTTCTCCAGTGAGCAAGCATATATCATCATGTGTTGAAGTAATATCAACATAGAAAACAAGACGAATGCGACAACAAGCTTGTATTATAGTATTCATATTGAAAGTTTTGTTTTAAATATTGACATTATATTGTTATTATTAATGAGAATGCCTAAGCGTTGTAATTTAATACAAAAAATATTCACTGATCTGCACTTCAATACTTCTCCATCTATGCTTGAGATCTATGTGCATTATGCTCATCAAATATATAGGTCTATATATGTCAGTCATTTTATCATTATGTATTTAAAATAATTATAAAATAATGACGAAGATATAAAAAGTGTAAATGTCATTTAAAATATGGTGAATGGCGCATTTTTTGCCATCAATAGGCTATATAGCCTTAATCTTTGTAATGGGCAAAAAATACAAGTGGAATTTCGATAAAAATATCGTCAAAATTATATAGCAGTTTCACTGGTTTATAATGTTTATAGGCCTAACGTATAGCCTATATTACAATAAAAGGACACATTAGGTCTATATATATATATATAAGCTATAGGTCAACTGTAATCGAATTTTAAAAATCTAGTGTAAGTACTATAATTCTATCAATGGTTTTATGGTCATTAGAGGCCAGCATTAAATACAGATATGTGCGATATGTAGGCCTATTGTATCCTCACCTTCGTAAAGAGAATTCAATGTAGAAATCTGATCGTCATTCTTAAAATAATTATTCTAATACATGTATTATAAATCTGTATTAAATGCAAAATGTAGTTCAACTGTTGTATATTTGTCCTACAGACATATACCCTTAATTTACATTCCAGTAAGTCTACAATTGTATATTGTTAATCTGGACGAGACATAAACACTGTAATTATTACTACTTTAAACTAAATATAGCATTTGGTTTAATTATTACAGTATATATCACTAGGAATTAAAGTTAGGCTACATATTTCATTCCAATTTTCGTTCCAATGAAGTACTAAGCTCGTATTGTGCCAATTGAAGTGACAAAAATAGGGCATATTAGCACATTGGAGAAACCCAGGTTTATATAATAGAAATTAAAATTCATGCATGTAATTTTTCGATTTTTATCACTTTATTATGAATATAGGCCCTACTTGAAATCTTGACAACATGTCGGAAACTATACCTATCACCAATGGAGGCACCAGCTTGGAAAATACAAATTCATCTGAACCTGTTGTAAACAATGTTAAGGTAGGCAAAACAATTCAAAGAAATTGTTGGTTTAAAAAAAAAATTCTTCATACTTTGACTTTACACACAAAGAATTTGTAACAATTCCCATTTGTTAAACAGGAAACTTTACCCGACTCATCAACTGGTAATGATTCGGAGTGTGCTGCAGGAATAATTTCTTTGACTACTCTTGAGGAGCGTAATGGAAACTGTATTTCAGTGGCTGGTGGTGACAATGTAAAAGACGATCTTGACAATGCAGCTAAAAAAATTGGCAAAAAACATGCAATAGACAATGATCGTAGCATTGATAAAATCCAGAAAGGAAATATAATAACACCCAATGCCAATGATAGTTCAGATTCTTTGCCAGAAGTTCTTGCCAATGTTGCTCTTGAAAGAGTTAAGAAGAAGCATAAAAGAGCTGCAAAAACAAGTGAAAGAATTGTCAGAAATGTGCCTCGAAGGGTAATCAAGGAAGCACGCCCAAAATATGCTCCCGAGAAAAGACAAAAACGGCTCGTTGGAAAGTCTCAAATTACCATTTCCAATGGTCTAAACGATCTTAACAAGGGCGTTGATCACACAAAATCTAAAGATGAAACCAACCAGAAAAAAGAAATCAATACTACTAAAACTGGATTATGTGATATCCTACCAGACCCTTTACCGCCCACGGAAATATTAAAAGGAGATTCGAAAATATCTCAACCAGACGCATCTGTTCTAGGGCATGAAAAGGAGCAGCAGAATTTAGAAAGCGATAACACTTCAGTCACAAAGAATACATTTAGTTTACCATCCATAAAGAACGAAAATTCCCCCAAGAAAAGTGTTTTGGGTCATTTTCAAATTATGAGACGGGTTCTCAATAAGAAAGCGTTATACGGTGCATTGCTCGTTGACAAAATGTTTGAATGTCCCATTTGCCATGTCCGAAAACAAAAAGCACAATATCTTCTTCTACATTTAAAAGGTCACAGTGATCTCACGCAAGTTTTCGAACGATTCCAAGCGTTTGGTTATCCCATGGAAGAAATCGAGAAAGGGGTATCAGATTTGCCAACACCGCCCTGTTCTCAAACTATCATTATATCTAAGACTGCAAATTCAAGAGTGGCAAAGTTGGGCTCACCAAAGAAAAAAATCAAACCTGTCGTTAGTGGAATTGGAATTCCCATTTTACCTCTTCCGGCCGGAAAAAAAAAGAGGAAGAAGAGGATTGATAACATTGAGCCTGAAAAACAGAGCAAACCAATTGAAATCGAAGTTATGCCAGTACCTTCTATTTCTTCTGAGACGCCTATTGTTGAACCTGTTGTTGATCCAACGCTTAATCCTAGTCTAGTTACTAAAATACGCAAACGAAAGGTTGCTCTTAAAAGAATTTCAAAGAGGTGGCCAGCGACAGAGACGTATGAAGAACCCCCTGATGATGTCATTGTAGAAGCGAAAAAATCTCGCCTCGGAATCAGTCATATAAAGGCATTAGGTCCAGAACTTTTAGATTATGTAAAGCAAGTAATGAGGACAAAAGTTACTGAAACTAATCCACACAAATGTAAATTTTGTGGTAAGATGTTTTTCAAAGGACAGGGTATTTATGCTCACTATTTTAAGCATTCACGAGCAATGACTACTCCTGAAACTAAAGCTAACGTCATCCCTGAAATCGGACTAATACAAGATCTTAGAAATGGGGATAAAGCATTTGATGACTTAATCTCGGTCAGTGATAATGAGGATACTGCGAGGAACAGAGATACTGACTTTTTAACGCTGCAAGAGCTAGAGACTAATGTAAATAGACTGTTGAGGAGCCTAGTGAGAGACACTGATGTGTTGAGAAATCTCGGCTGGCCGGAGAGGAGAGTCAGTGATTTAGTTATTGACATTTTAGAACGATGCAGCGTTCAGCCAGCGTATTGTGGTGTGAGCAGGCTTTCACAACTGCAATGCTTGAGAAAAAATATGGGCAAACTTTTCAGATTTTGTATTAAAGAAGAGGTCATGGAAAAATATGGCTGGGACATTAAGTTAGTAGATATTGTTGTTCGCGAAATGATTGCCGTTGAAAAATGCATCGATCTAAGCAGAATTTGACCGATATAGCTGCATAGGAATGTCAACTCAGTTGGCATTCTTCGGGGCGGTTCTTTACAAAATCAAATTTTGAATAATTATTCCTGTTCAGTTGATTAATGTAAATATAATGTTTATTTGCACATCTAGGGTGATAACCAGTATTTACGTTATGATACCTAGGCCTAGTCCTACAAATATTGCATATAATGTGTAGATGGCAGATTTAGTCAAAACCTCAAAAGTAAGGTGTTCTATGTAGACTGCTAGTAAAATTAAATAAAAGTGCAATTTCAAAGTCGACTATTTTCAATAATGAATAATAATGAATCTAGGCCTTATCAAAGAAGTGCTCTGATAATGCTTTTACTGGTGATAGGGGAATAACATTTCATCAGAGAAGCACTATTGAGAATTTGGACAATCATATTGAAATCATGCATTCACTGCCTAATATTTTAATTTATACCAAGACTTTACGAACACCCGTGCCTCGGCGAACATGTAGCGTAGGAAGACGAGTTGCCATTATTAAATTTGTATCCGGGCCAAGTTAACATTTGTCCAAATAATTCAAGGAAGCTCATAGCCATGATACATATCTGAACATATGCCAACCTAAACAATGAATTTTTCTATAAGGTTGATTCAGAAATGAGGAAATGGCATTAAAATGAGTCTCGGATAGTTTTATATATTTCATTTTGAATTTTTAGAAGTTTGGCTGAACATTTGTAGTACATGTATTGATAGTTTTGTTGTGGGAAACCTACGCCATTATCAATAAGCCAAATAACACGATCGCATTTCTGCTTACCGGGTGTTATGCAATCAACCTGATAATTGACTAGTCAGTCGATCAACAGCTCCATTACTGTTTGCATCTAGTATTTTAGTTTTCACTTTTATAACGTTGGTATTCGTTACCGAATGCAAACTTTTTTCATTTATTATAGGCTTACAGCCCCTACATAATGTGATACTGCGTTTATGACCAAAGAAAATGACTAATATCTATAATTATATTGATTGTTAATATGACAAAATTATTAACTAGCCTACATTGATGCCTGCAATATCAGAATTTGCAGAGATATTTTTTGTAAAGGTCTGGTTAATTTTATTATAAGGAAATTAGTTAAGATACTGTCACTAAATATAAATTAGTCGAAGGTTTTTGCATCTCAGTGCTATTATTGTTTTTCATGTGAATCACTAGTTTTATTTCTTATTATAATTACAAGTTTAGTGTATGATTTATACACTTGGTTCATTTTGTTATAAGATAGCTACCTTAATATATTCATATGGTCATGATTATAATATGTTCACAATACATTCAATGTTATTAATTCTTCAACATTATTTGCATTCTTTTAAATGAACATTGGGTTTAATTCATTGATTTCATAATTATGTGTTCAAAATCTTTTTGAAAGTATATTGACTGACAGAAATCATTTTGCTTATGTTCTAATTTGTGTGGAATGATGAGTATATTTGTTTTGTGACACACATTCCAGATGTTGTGGAATAAATTGGTTTAAAAAAATGCTGTTCAGTGAATTTTTATTTTAACTCTAAAATGGGGTTCAGTAGGCTACATGTACAACGCATTAAAATAATTAGTGGATTAATTCTTCATCATTTGAAAAATACAAATCGTGTATTTTAAAGGCAAGACATGTAAAGCATAAAAACCAAGTAAAGAGACCAATATTTTTTTAAATTTACAAGTAGATGATGGCGATAAAAATTATTTACAAAGATTATGTCTCCCAAAGAACAAGATTGATTGGATGAAAACTTGCGTGCTTACAATGTAAATCAAGCTTTTCGATTTGCAGTTCAAATGAAGAAAGAATACTCATATACTGTATTATCGAAATGAAGCTGAACGATCGATAACGATACGTTTACGATTAAGCGTCATAAACGTGTCACAAAATGTCTTTTAGCGAATGGCGATGCGTCTTTTGGAATCCACGCATGCGTGTTTACTGTTGGTGACGCATTAATTGTAAACGTATCGTAATCGATGGTGCAGCTTTATCTCTCTATTATCTCACATTATTTATTGCTTTCTTTATTAAAAATATCCTACTAGATAGTCGAATGCTTTTGAACATCACATTCTTTCAGAAAATTATTGATTTTTCTTTCTTTTGAATACTTGAATATCCATGACTACATAATCCATTCTCATTTTAATTTTAAATATACAATCGTGAACTCCTAATTATCCATTAGTCCCTGTTCATATTCAATCAATATTGTGTTGGAAGTTTGGCATAGCAGAACTAGCCAAAATACAGCAAGCTTTCCTTTCATTATATATTTGGTTATTTGAACTTCGTTTCCTTTTCACATCCTGAATTATCCAAAATCTAAAGTTGGCTTAATTTTAGCATATATTTAATGCAAATGACCTATGCAAATAGATGAATAATAATGGACAGATAAAAGGGAGATCTTCCCGACCCTGTATATACATGTAGGCTACATGTGGTTTTCCTTGTCTTTTTAATTTAAAAACGTCCAAGGCTCTATATTCCAGCAGGTTATATTCGTCAACTGTACTGCCAAATTGTTTAGAATGTTCTTATATGCAAAAGAGTATAGTAGCCAAAATCTGTAAATGCATATCACATGAATATGGGCGTATTTGAGTAATTAAAATCAATTTTTTTAAAGTTTTGATTACTGCAGTTACATGGATTATTACAAATCTTATTTGATTAACGTAGATGTAATATCGATAATAATAGCTTGTTTTATTATTTCTTCAGTTAAAATGTTAGTAGATAATACTGAAAACATTTAACTGCTACAGTGTTGAGCTGCAGTTTAATTAAAAAAGAACCTATCATGACAAGATAAAAGTCCACTGAAAATATGTCGAGCAATCTGCTGTCAATAAAATAAAAGTAATAAATATAATCAAAATACAAGTTGATAAAATAAAATGGTTGTCGAGTGCTTTCAACAAATATTTCAACAAATAATAAAAATTAAATGTTTTTAAATATAAATAAATGTCGCTAAATTATCACTTTAAAAAGCTCATTAAATCAACTATTATCAACCTTTCTGACAATTGCTAATAATAGAATAATTCAAGTTCTTGACGAAAGTATTGAATATAATTCATAAAGATAACATAAACAATGCTTCCTTTGATGGTATAACAATAGAACAACTAAAGATTAAAAGTAGAAAATTATATTCTTATAAAAAAAACTGAAACAATGACACAGAATTGCGCCAAATGATTTATTTTACAAACTAAAAGGTGTGACCATCGTAGCCTATCTATTTACAAACAAAAACATAAAATGAGGGACTAATTTGCAGTGCCATCTTCTCCGGGATGCAAACGCACAATGTACGTATAGCTTCAAAAATTAATGAATTCTTATTTAAAAAGCTTTTTAAATATTTAAATATCTAACAAAACTGGTTTCTTTTCTTTTGCACATTTAGTAACTGACTGCATCATTTTGATGAATCCAGTGTCCTTAGGCTTCTCCAGGCCACGCAAGAGACGATTTTTCATAACTGCAACAAACTCTTTATTACTAAGCTGACCATCGTCTAAAATGAGATACAGGTACGACACGAATTATATATAAATATATAACAAATATTTCCCCACATCATGACCAAACTTGCATTATTATTGGGATTGAGCAGGTCTCCTCTAAAACTACACCTACATTGGCAGCACTGTTTATTTTACAAATGCGCATGCGTGAGGACACCCTCAATGGGTTTGTGGTTGAGGGGAGACGACAATTTCATTAGTTTAACGTGATACCACAACGTCTTTGAGGAGCATAACTTATATTGATGTACATTCGTAATTGTGTTTATCGTTCTCGTTAAGATTAAAGGAAACCTGCTCATCCCCTCTATTGTTAAGTATTAAAAGTACTTATGCTTACTATTGTCATCAAAAATTGTAAATACTACATTGACAACATGGTCGTCTAAGTCCACACCAGCAACAGTCTTTGCCACATGCTTTAAAGTAGCTACGTTAAAAAAAATCAATTTGCATAAATGATATGTTGTATAACGTGGTAGACATTTTGCTAGATTAACTATCATGTATATTATCAACTACAACGAATGATAAATAGCAAATATACATGGCTATTAAACTGTTAATCGCCATTTTCAAATAAAAATGAATAACATAACGGCATCTTGCTATGGATGTGATATTCATGATATTCATTGTAGCCAAGTAGTTAAAAAGAAAATTAACTAAATATACGACAAAAAAGCAACCATTAAAATTACCCGGGTCTATTGAAGCACCAGCAATATGGTAAAATGTCAGAGCAGTGTCCACATCGTTGATATTATTTAAGAAGTGAAAGAAATTGAGATAATCTGATTTGCTAATGCCCTGTTTGCAAAAAAAAAATGAATGAATTAATAAACTGATTAAAAAACAACGAAATAGGAATGACAAATCAATATAAATTTCACAATACCTGAGGTGCTTCTTTGAAAGCACGTTTAACTCTTTTTAACATTTTAAGTTTTCGCTTATGGTTTAACCCTGCATACGTTAGCAAAAGTTCAGCGAATTCTACTTCTGTTATTCGCCCACATTCATCAGGGTCTTTCCGCTGAAACTATATTTGAGAAATTTAAATTTAGCAAAGAGTATATTCCGCAAGGGTTATGCAGGTGTTCTGTGGTAGTTTGACAAGGGGCATAGGTGTTTATTTTAAAAAATTTGAAAATGAATCGCAAAAATACACAAATGTTTTTAAATTTATGAATAATTTTATCGGTGATATATCTCATGTAAAATGGGTCGTTCACCAAGGAATTGTAATTTTCCTAGCTGGCATCTCCTCCAACTGATATACAAAACAATGAGTCACCATATGAATAGTTGGATAGCAAATAATATATCAAGCAGACTAGACTGTTACAGATTTGGAATCCCTATAAAGAAATTCATATGGCTGCTAGAGCTAATTTGCTTCTTGCCAATATCCACCTGGAATGGAAAATTCAGAGCACAGGGAATTTAGGTATAAGATTATACAGTACTCAACACAATTGATAGGACAGTGAAATTGCAAAAATTCGGCAAAAAAAAACATTTTTTTAAATATAATTATCTATAAGAAAATTTTATTTGAACAAAAAGTGAAAATTAATCTAAAAAATTGCTTCACTTGGTTATTTAAAACAATTACATAAAACAGGAAACCGAAATGTGCATTTCTTTAAATACAACATAATTAATGGGATAGTTTACAATTAATTGAGTTTTTTTTGCAAACAAAACAAAATTGAGAAAGTACATGTAAAAATCGCTGTACAAAAGTCCTGCAACCCATATGATTTTACTTGCGCTACCCAAATTGATGACGCCTATCGTCACACTAAATTGTAGCATGCTTCAACTTGTAAAAGTTTAAATTTCAACTTTTTTTCAATCGAATGAGAGGAGTATTTTCGTTAAGTAAATTCGAATTAACAATTTTATTCATTGTTAACCCTGATCATAAATTCTATTGGTCTATAAATATTGATTTCTATCATTGTATTGACTTTTTATTGTTTTATTTTGGCTGGACCATATGACAATAAATTAAAACAGTTCAAACCAATAGCAAAGAATAGAATTTTTCGATGATCCTGTTGTCAACAATAGAAACCATCGGGCTAAATAACAATAAAAATGTTGACCAGGGAACAGATTTGATATAAAGAATTAAACTGCATCGGACTAAAGTTCTGCAAACATGTTTTCAAAATCTTTTGTGGCAAACCTTTAGCCCATAAAACTGCATTAATACTTTGTGGCATTCTTTTTCATCAGAAGTAACGACTAACGATTCTTACCTCAAGGCTTAAAATTTCACTCTGAAGTTGTTGCTGGAATTCTAAGAATTTCTCGATTGTCAACTTTTGATCGAGGGTTTCTCCGAAAAAGTACATACTCAAGGCACTGTTAACCCCCATGAAAATGCTGCCTGTATTAATGTGGTCACGGTGGCGATTGCCGACACTAGTTTGGTTTCGAAGAATTGTCTGCACCTGAATTTGATTAACGTTTGTCAACAAACATATTTTTCCAATTCGTGGACAATGTAAAACAATTTTAAGGAACGACCATAATGTTGTCAAATACATGTACCTGTACATTATTAGATGAGGATTATATACATGTATATGTTTCCAAAAAAAAAAGAAAACTGCCATTAACGATTTAGCACAAAAATTGAATACTATCATTTATGGGCGATCCCTTTGCAAATTTCAAAGTTAGGGGTGCATATAATAGATACCTTTTCAAATTCCTCATGATCGACATCACCATCTCCATTCAAGTCAAACATTTGAAAGGCAATTTCAAAATGGCGGCGTGAAGCTAAACAAAATCACATAAGACTTGTATAGGTAAATTTAAGATGATGGCAAAATTGGATATTACTTCCTCATATAATGATAAAAATAACTTAAGTTTTCTCTAAATGATTCTTTTGTGTGAATATGAAAAAGCAAATCTAAAAAAATGTGAAGTTCTCCTAAAAAAATTGACATACATGTAGATATCTAGCTACCATCATTACTCATACAGGTATATTTATAGATTTTTATACTTACTTGACAATACAGTTAGCAGAAAAATATAATCTGAGAAGGAAATAAGACCCCTGCTGCCAAGAGTATAGAAAATGCTATCGAAATCCAAGCTCGTTTCAACTAAAGTTCCATCAGTCTAGAGCCGATAATATAAAAAGAGAGATGAGTTTGTCAATGGCAATAAATGTTCCATGTTGATTATTTACCAAGTTATTGAAAAAGGAATTATTTAAAAACCAAATTCTGGCAAAAATAAATTTCAGATGATTATAATGAGCATGTCAGTAGTGGAGAAAATGTGAATATAGAGAAAAATGATGAAAATAGATGCTGATTAACACATTCATCACATAGACATTATAAGCTTAATCAAGCAATGACATCCTAACGTTTCTATGAGACACGTAACCATTGAAAATGCATGCAAAAAATGGAAAATGGCTAAAGCAAGATGCTAAAGAAAATACTTTTAAAGCTTATAGAACAGTGAAAGTATTTACCACGACTGAATTCTGCAAGAGAAGAAAGGGAAGAGGTTAGATATTTGCGGGGGAGTATTATAGAAGCCCAATGATGGAAATTATGATGTATAAGCCATCAAAATACATGTATGACAAATTAGATTTATGCCAAGTTTGGGACTAATGACTTTATGGTAACAATGTATGGCATTTATTTATTTTGGGTGGCAACACCAAAGCGATTACAGTATACATATAGACAGTAGATAGCATAGGTTTCTGGCATTTATGCTTAAACAAGTCCCTACCATGCCCTCTTACCTTTGGATCATATCTTTTAAACTGATCTAAGCCAAGACCTGAAAATATAACAAATATCTAATTTGCTGAATTTATTCAGAATTTGTGGCACCTCATGGTGCTGCGTGACACAGTTTGAGAACCTAGGATCTACAGTACCAGTATTTATTTTCCTGGTATTTAAATGATAAGGGGAATCCCCTATGCACTGCACAAAGCTATTGGAAAAAGTGAGGCACGAGAATTAGGAGAATTAATTACCATAACACCCAGGGTTTATTCGCAATTAAGCTCGGGGCTTATTCGAGAATTTACAGCAGTATAAAGGTTGTAGAGATGAAGTTAAGATTTAATAATTTTAATATAAAAATCTTCATTATTCAAGTTAAGCGGTATAATTTTAATATAAAAAACTTCATTATTCAAGTTAAGCGGTATGATAATTAAGAGTGGCTATAGGTTTAAATTTATGATGCTTCAATGTACATTCTAAACAATACAATGTAGAAATGTTTTATTATTACACCACTTTACTAAGCTTATTTCACACATTAACCTCGGAAATTTGCATGTGAACTAAATTTCAGTAGCACTAATGCGGATATTTGCTAACAAAAGCTTTATTACAGCAAAAAAGTAACAGTTAATGGGATTATTTTTGCTACACTTCATTATCACTCACTCTCACGTGATATCAAACATGTTACTAACTGCTGTAAACTGGTAAGTATGATGTAGCTAATAGCTAGACCTACTGAATCATAAACACATGCCGTGCATGTGGGATCCTTAATTTAAAAACGATTCTCGTACGTAATAATGCTTTATTTTAATATACTTGATGATTACTATCAAAGGAATCGCTTCAGAAAAAAAAATTAGCTATTCATCCCCATGAAAAAAAAAATATCAGAATTCTGCAGGATTCCCTCGGCTGATCGTCGGCAGAATTCTGGTGATTTTTTCGGCCAAATCAATTATGTTGCATTTCTGTAGAAACTAAAATTGATACATTTAAAATAATCGTTAGAGGAATTCTTATAACTTGCACTTGGCATCATATCTGGTACCTTACACAGTACAAATCATATATTTATACAATGTATATTGAAAACTAACTGAATAAAGGAAAATACATTAGTCACCTTTCATCATGTAAATTTCTGCAGAAAATGCCGTGATATTTTTCTGGTCACTTTCTGCTCATTATTTTTGTATGGGTCTAGTTTTGTAAATGCATATATAGGAACAAAGAAGAAACACCCACCCTCAGGCTGTTTTACTCCTGGTGTAATGGAACGCAGGAAGTCGTCCGGTGTCATGAAAATTTCCGATTCTCCTTTATCATCGTGAACCCGTAAAGTTGCAAAGTATCTGAATACTTTGTCAGGTGTTGAATAAGTTCGAATTCTGTTTTCATATTCAATGATCTAGTACAAGATATTTAAAATTCATCACGGTCAACTAAGGTACTTTCGTAAATAGACAAACTACTAAAGAAGCATTCCAAACATTGCTTACCTTCCTTGCTCTAAATCCAATTTTGGCCTTTTTCTTCTTCTTCTTTTCTTTTTCTGTCAATTTTTTGTCTTCTTCGGCCTGATCTCCGGTTGCATTCACATCCTCACATTTGGCCGAGCTGTAATCGTCGACCACACTCGCAGCATCTATTTTGAATTTCTTCTTTATCGTTTCTTTGTCAGGAAGATAATCTTTTATCCTAATTTATAAATTTTGTGAACTTGTATTCAAGGATCTATTTACATTTGCCTTAATTACAATTAATCCATGATGTAATGTTAAAAATCAACTCACATTCCTAAATTGACAGTGAAGCCTATTACGACCAAGCATAAAACATAATTGAAAAGCTTTGTGATTATATGTGCCGACTTATCCTTTTCATGACCAAAGTTTTTATAATGCCGCCTCTGACAAGCATCAGTGGCATTAATATTGTGTGCCATCAGAGTAGGTAATGGTCTGGCCCTGAAAATTGCATTTTGTCTTGTTGCTAGCAGTCTGGTTGTACGAAATGTCCACGACATTCTGCCTGACATGTTGCAGATGCGATGTACAGCCATAGCTGAAATTAAAAGCGTGACTTGTAAAAAGTGAAGTTTATTTGAAAGTTTGTGTTCAATGCAGTCAGTGTAATTAGCTGTACGTGTAATTATAATATCGTCAGAATTAAATATGCATGCACGAATACATGAAATATGGTTTGTTTTATGTATTGCAATCTAATAATGGCAAGTAATATGCAGGTATATTAGGTATCATTTAAATTCTTACCTACATGCATTTCAATAACTTACAACATTGGACTTCTCTAAACCCGAATATGTCATGGACTAGAAATCGGCAAATAGGATGCCTTGAGAATTATTAATGTTGTTTACTTCAAACATTATATTCATGGGCGACCTGGTCAATTGTCAGTTGACCAAATCCTTACGTTAATTAATGCATATAATGTTGGCTGCAAAATCTCTGAACAATTTCAATTCAATTTAATACCGTGCAGTCAGCACATCACATGCCATGTGACAGGAGGCAAAGTGCCAAATTTGTAACATGAAAAGTATACGGTCGTGGCCGCTTTTTGGGAGAACTATCCCAGAATTCGCCTATTTGGGCTTATATGAGCGATTGAGGTAGGTTGTGGAAAACCACTAAAAACCACAACCAGGATAGCCGACCGGGGTTCGAACCCGGGTCTCAAGAGCTCAAGGAGCTAAGCATAACCAATAAGCCAACCTTGTCGGTTAACCCAAAATATGAGAAATTACTAAATAAGAGTGACCTACGTAATAATTAAAGAAACTATGATCAATAAAGGCCGATTTCAATTTCCATCTATACATACAGTTATGTATAGTACATGTAATTTTATTTACAGGGTTGGCACCGATATTTCAAAATAGTCTTGCCTGACTTTGCCTGACCTGAAAATGGAACTTTTGTAACCTGTATAAATGTACATTACTAGATGATCTGAAAAAAAAACTCCATTTTATACAAATGATCAAAATAAAACCAAACATTTATTGCATTTCAGTAAATGAACTTGAAAATGGTACAGGATATTTTCCCTTTAGCAATGACATTTTTTCGCACTGCTCAATTTTACTTTTACCTTACTTTGCCTGACTTGAGCTCAATTTGCCTTACTTTGCCTGACTTTGGCTGACTTGAGCTCAATTTGCCTGACTGCCTGACTTTGCAGGTCAGTGGAAATCCTGATTTAAGTGTTTTTGTACAGCAAACTGCACAGTTTTGAAATTCTGAGACTGGACATACTGTATTGGCACCCTTGTATCATATTTTGGTTTAATTATGAGCCCGCTCTTATGAAGGCAAAAACAACTGGTAAAAATGTTTTGATGCAATGTGCAAGTAAACAAACTGAAATTTAATAACATGTAATTGTATATTTCTGTGTATTGACAATGATAACAAAGGTTAACTCTATTTTTTAACAGATAACAAATACCAACATTTCAGACAGTTCAATAAGAGATCTATTCAATTGCATATGCAAGATAATAGAAATTCAATTAAAATTCGAGGTTAATGCATGTAAAGCTACAAAAATAGAGTAAAAGATATAGTATAAAATATTTCATTCTCGTTTGGGGGTCCAAACCTTCACACCATGTGTTTTCACATTACAATTGGGGTTAACTTCATGCAAAAGCGAGAGATATTTTTACAAAAAAATTTAAAAAGATATCATTTGTTGATATAAGCTTACAGTGTATATACTACGCATATGGCATATCAATCTCTATCAAAACAATTAAAGAATTTCAGATTATGTGATAAATCATTATTTATGGAATTTTTTAAAAATGTTGTTTACAATAAGTTGATAGCATTATTTATAAGTCATCGTACGAAAAATTAAGTGTCTATCCCAGCAAAAAATTTCTCGATCCGCTCTTCACGCGCTTGCATTCATAAAGTTCTAATTATCTTTATTTTAATACTCCCTTATCACAACCTGGTTATGAACAATTAACAAATCATTGCGGCAACTAAAAAATGGCCATTTCACAAATGCTACACTAAGTAAAGGACCGTGCTGAAGGAGGTGCTAAAAGAATATAATAATGTTGATAATAATTAATGCATGGTAGTTGAATCTTTTTATCTTCAAGTGACCGGTAATGTAATACTGTATAAAGAGGTAAATTATTGCATGACCAAACTTTATTCTTAGTAATCTAAGGTAACATTAAGTAGTTAAATATTGGTGAGAATAAAATGAGCTCGTGAGAACACTTCGCCTCTAAAATGATAACCATACATTGCATTTATAGCTTATATACATGTATATACAATATATATTACTAATATACGTAGTATTGAATATTCGTAAATGAAAAGACAAATACGAGCGTATACTTTCCGAAAACATAGACATTTTCAAAAATCGCCTCCAACAACCAATTACTATTTTACCAACTTATAGGCCTACATGTATGCACATACAGTGGCTCAACGTGAAAACCATACACATATATATATAAGCCAACATGTATGCATTTCATTTTCAAAGTTTAAAGAGGAAAAATAATTTGAAGTTGAAATTTTTTGTCAATATGTGATGAATAACATATTAAAGAACAGAAACAAACATCAACACAGAAAATAACTTCTAAATAACACAGATAAAATCACAAATCAATGTCAGGAAAGCATCAGGAAAGCAATGTCAAAGTGAAAATCATACAGTCCCAATTTCTTGGAATTCTGGGACATTTGAACATGCAGATAATTAATAATATAATTAATAATTGTTTAAATAAGATTGTGAATTTCATTTTCTTTCCATTTGGTGTGTTTATCAAGGAAAACTATGTATTTTTGATATTAAAGCCCATACTACAGGGAAAGAACACAAATTGGTCATTGCCCATCAACAGGATGGAAAATCCATCAGGCAAATTTCTGAAAATATTCAAAATATTCAAAGAACCATCCAGCATACACTCTAAGAAAAATGAGGTTCTTTTCAGGTGCTTCAGCAAAAATTTGACCTAAATTTTTGGAAGGTTCTTCAAGGCACGTTAAAAAAAAACGGCTGGCATGTCATATCAGCTGTGTCCTTCCATGGAGGTGCTTCATGAAAAAGAGGTGCTATCTATTACCAAGATAACAAATTTTCGCACCATAGTGTGACTTTGGCCCAATCCCCCTCCTCACAGGCGCCAACTTGAGGTAAACATTGGGGGGGCAGGGCCAACATATTAAAATCCTTGTCCAAAATTTAACAAAAAATCAAGCAATACACAGATTAAAATTGTTTTAAATTTCATTATAAACTACATTCCCACAATGCAGTGCGTTATAACTACTTTTCTGAAGGTATAGTGGAGATGTGTCAGTTCGACCACCATCGAACTTAGTTACATCCAACCATTAATGCACATCCAAACGAGTTTGGAGTGCCTAGTGGAGCCAGAGTATAATTGGTGACCCAATTCATGTATTTCGCGTCTAAGTGAAAAGTGCCTTAAGGCTCACTGGATAAATTATTGGGGGGACCCAGCCCCAGCAAGTATAGCATTGGGGGGGTTCCAGAAAAGCCTCGGCCCCCAGGAGTTGGCGCCTATGCCCCTCCTCTACAACCATTAGCAGGTCCTACGTGAGTCACTTCCATAGCTAAGTTGTTAGGGTGCAAGGCTGTCAGTGTAGAGGTTGTGGATTCAAAACTCACTTGGATAGGATGTTTTCTTCAAATCAAAAAAATAATTAAAAATCATTAGGGCATGTACGCAGACCCCCATAGGAGGCTATTCGACTAAAATAAATATATGTTTAAATTTTCTTTAATGAGCACCTTTTATGCTTATTTTGCACCTTTTGAGGGACATTTTAAAGCCTACCAAAAGGTGGCAAACTAAGCACCTTTGAAGAGGTTCTAACATGTACCAAAAAAGGTGCCTTCCCTTAGCAAGCAAAAGAACCTTTAAAGGTGCTTTTAAGTATACCTTTTTTCTTAGAGGTTATCATCAAGACGTATAAAAAGAACAACCTAATTATAAGTAATGCAAAGAAGAGCTCCAAAACTAAATTGTTGCTTCTGATGAAAGGGGGATTCTATGTACTGTGAAAAAAAAACCCAGATTAAGTGCTTCAAAACTTGCTGTTGAGATCGAAACACATCTGCATAAAGTTTTCAACCCTGAGACAGGGCTCATTGTTTTCAGAAAAAATAAATTTAATGGAAGAGTGGCCAGAAAAAGGCTATGCATCATGGACAAAAATCGTTAAGTTAGAGTCCAGTTTGCAGAAGAGCATTTTAAAAATGATCCAGCAGTTTGAAATATGGTTTTAGTTATTGATGAATTCATCAATAAATAATCAGTAAATAAAATCGTATTCCAAACTGATTGATCCTTTTTCAAATGTTCTTCTGCAAACTGGGCTCTAACTTTACGATTTTTGTCACTTGATGCATGGCCTTTTTCTGGCTTCTCTTCCATTAAATTTATTTTTCTGAAAACAATGTGCACTGTCTCAGGGTTGACAATTTATACAGATGTGTTTTGATCTCAACAGCAAGTTTTGAAGCACTTAATCTGGTGGTTTTCTTCACAGTACATAGAATCCACCTTTCGTCAGAAGCAAAAAATATATTTTTTGGAGCTCTTCTTAACATTACGTATAATTTGGTTGTTCTTTTTATACGTCTAGATGATATGCTGGATGATTTTTATAACATTTAAATATTTTCAGAAATTTGGCTGATGGATTTTCCATTCTGATGATGGACAATGACCAATTTGCGTTCTTTTCCTGTAGAATGGGCTAAAAAAAAAATACATAAATTTTTCTTTGATAAACACATTTATGTAAAGAAAATGAAATTCACAATCTTATTTAAACTATAATTCATTATCTGCATGTTAAATAGTCTCAAAATTCCATGAAATTGGGACTGTATGACTTTTACTTTAACATTTCTTTCCTGTATGATTTTCATTTTGACATTGATTTTTGTATTTACCTGTGTTATTTAGAAGTTATTTTCTGTGCTGATGTTTGTTTTCTGTTCTTTAATATGTAATTAATCCCATATTAACAAAAAAATTCAACTTAGTTATTTTTCCTCTTTAAACTTTGAAAATAAAATGCATTCCTTGTTGGATTATGTAGGTGTATGGTTTTCACGTTGAGACACTGTACATGTACATGTATTTCCAAAAGGCCCACATTTATCAATTAATAGCTTCATATATACAGTGCCCGCCGCTTATAAGGATCACGTTGGGGCAGAGCATTTTGATCCTTATATCTGGCGGATCCATATATCC
>JAQGCC010002295.1:0-19046 GCA_034698905.1 Xestoiulus laeticollis | reverse complement strand
AAAGGGAAAAACAACAGCTCGAAATTCGGCCCCATCTTAACCATTTGGGGATCATAGTGGGGATCGCCCCCTTAATAAAACAGCAAAAGTTGGATATTATGGAATTTCTTTGGCTTTCATACTCTATACCAATGCGTCACTAACTTTTGCTGATGGCTTTCAAACTAGAAATTGCATGGTAAACATTGAAGTACAGGTAGATCTTTAACTGTATAATTGAAAAACAGAAAACGCTGATACTGAATGCTACATGGGTGCAATTTTGGATCTCTACCTGATAATTTCAGTAATGTCCATAACTGAAATCATTGAATTACTAATTGGTGTTGTTAAAAGTAAACTTAAAAATAGGCGTAAATAGAACTGATTGGCATAGCTTTGACAACGTAGGCCTACATTATATTATGCCATTGAAAACCCATTGAAAACGTACATGTATCTCCTCTCCATCAAATACTGTATGTTGAAATTATTTCGTTGTTTATCTTTAGAAATTGAATTTCATTTAAATTCAGATTAGCAGTTGATAAATTAAAAGTCAGTTTAATTTAAACTCACAAATATTTAATTATCAATTAAACAATTAAAACAATATTAATTTTATATTAATATTATTAATATATTAGGACCAAAGCAAAACTGAGTGCAAATTATTAACAAACCTCTCTCATCAAGTTCAAAACTGAAGAACAATGTTTTTGGAACAAAAGAAATATGTTCAAATAACTTGTTCCTGCACAATCAAGCCAGCACATACTGCTTGCACATAGAACTAAAACCAATGTTACAATCATAATAAACCAACAAAATACAATGCACAGGTTCATAGAAATCCACAATTAGTTGTACATGTAACATATTAGAAGAAGTAAAATCTGAAAACAATGAATTAAACAGGATTTTCCTTGCAAACTTCAGTTTAATTTAAAGCGCGCGCGATCTTTATATATTTATTAAAACTTCAAAAAGCTTTAGTTTATTTATGTAAGATCAATAAATTAAATATTGTCAATTATATAATTTTTTTAAATAAAAAATGAACTGAAGCTTATTCAAATTTAACTAAAATATCGCAATTCTTAGTGAAGAAAGCGGCCATCCAACTCTGACGAAATTTACCTTCATGTCTTTATAGTTGTCAGTGGAATAAGCAAAATTACTTGTTAAGCTTCAGCAATTTTATTATTATTAACTGCGATTAGGTAATGAATATAGGACGTTTTGCAGCAGATAGTCATTTAACAGTGTACAATAAAAGTTTAATTTTTCTTATTTGTCATCAAATATTTAATGGCTATCAAATAAAAATGTATTTTTATTGATTTTTTTCTCTTATACATGCCATTTCAATTCATTATATAGAATGGATTTAGTTCTGAAGAGAAAGCTAATCGCGAAATGGCATTCTTGTTCTTACATCTTTTATGAGTTGGTATTTAAGATTGCCAACCTTTAACATTGTTTTCATTAGGGTAAATATATTTATAGCATATCAATTGCAACAACTAAAACTTCGTCATTTCCCATTGCAGTAACAAAATATAAGACGCATTAAAATATCCACCTTAAATAACAATGTCCGAAAAATCATATTATTACGGATTACCTTCCGATTATTTTCCTGCAAAGGGAAAACTAAGTTCATATGCGGTTAGTATTCCAGGCTTTCGTACATTCTTGGATCCCAAACAATCTAAATGCAAAAAAGCAATATGGGGGACCGTGATGCTAGCATTTTTGTGCATCGCGGTTTTTCAAATATGTGAAAGGGCTCAACATTTCTTATCTAATCCTATTCAACTGGAATACAAAATTTTAAAAGGCAGTTCCATTCAATTTCCATCCTTAACGTTTTGTCCTTACAATGCCTTTCTTGGTAAACACATTCTTCAAGAAATGAAAAACCAATCAGTTACAACAGTGTATGATCTACTCTATCTACCTGATTTCGATTTGAATACGATCTGGAATTTAACGGACATCGATTTGTCATCTTATCTACCAATGGTGAGTTATCTTGGTTTCCTAAAATTCACAAAAAATCTCATTAACCACAGCAATTGATTTTAGTAAGCAAATTAAGATACACTAGTTGTACTTAATACAT
The DNA here is from genome assembly GCA_034698905.1 of Xestoiulus laeticollis. Taxonomy (NCBI): domain Eukaryota; kingdom Metazoa; phylum Arthropoda; class Diplopoda; order Julida; family Julidae; genus Xestoiulus; species Xestoiulus laeticollis. The sequence continues at coordinate 16,939 of JAQGCC010002295.1, read as the reverse complement.
GTAACATATGAGTTTTTATACGAAATTTTTATTTTAAATATTGACATGAATAAAAACGTTTAATAAACTAGAAATTCGTAACAAAAAATAATATTAAAAATTGGAGTGATAAATTCTTAGCCTTAGAATACTGAATTTGGAATAATTTTAAGCGTAAAATACTTTTCAGTGTACGTATGAAGGTGGATCAAGCTGTGGTGGTAAAAATTACAAAATGTGGAGAAAACAATCGACAATACTCGGAATATGTCACACAATGGATTTGCGTTAGTATTTGCCATTTCAAAGCCTTTTATTTACACAATTAACGCTAATTTCATGTGCATATTAAATTAACGAAATAGCAAAAGTGGGGTATTATGGAATTGCATCAGCTTTCACAGTCTATACCAATGCTTCGTTAAATTTCGCTAATGGCTTGAAATCTAAAAATTACATGGTAAGCAATATATTGTAAATGTTAAGTTAGTCGAATAATTAATACAAAAAAAGAAAACGCTGAAAACTGATTTTTTTAGGTAAAGATCCACAACCAGGATGATGACATAAGATATGCAATTTTAGCCGATGGTATTGAAGCCTATGACAACAGTTTAATGCATATTAATTACTTTCATCACGTGGTAATGTCATATAATAGGCGAATAAAAGGTGAATCTTTAGAACGATGCGATTTCTGACTGCCATTTTTTTTTTTTTATAGAAAGTCTACGAAAATATAACCGAAAGGCCCTGCTATTCGAATGAGCAATATCAAAACTGCAGATCCGGTTGCTTCGAAAATAATATTTTAAAAAGATCCAATTGCAGGTTTCCCTTTATGAAATCTTCAGAGTTGAGACTATGCTCAACTCCTGATGAATTTCGACAAATCTATCCAATTCCTATTCAAGAAAATGCATATTTCGAAGATGTAGGAGAATGCCTGATCAATTGTGGAAAACCATGTACAGTTAGTTCATACGACAGTAACGTAGAAACCAGAGAGTATTTAAACATGCAAAATTTTGTGCGAATAAAAGTCACTCCATTAAGGGAGGGTACGGTATTAATGAAGGAAACGTTTTCGTATTCATTTGTAGCGTTCATTTGTGATGTAGGTGCACTTTTCGGTCTCTACCTTGGAATTTCAGTATTATCGATAACTGAAATAATTGAATTGCTAATTGATGTTGTTAAAACTAAAAATTTAATAATAGGCAATAAAAATAATTCGCATTAAAGTCTAGGGAAAGTGGGGTAAAATGGTATACAGTGGATAAGGTGACGCAGTGAAGTTTATTTGTAATTTTAATGTTTGAAATGACTTGAAAGACTAAAGGGTCTTTACTTTCTTCAACGTATACCAAGCAATTTGGCAAGCACATGCATGCATGGTGTCCAATATCTTTGTTTTATTTGCAAAAGTTGGTTTTTGTGGAGTAAATTTTGTGCATGTGAAACTGATTATTATTTCGGTTATTAATATTTTATTGAAACTAAATTGTTTCTTATCTTTGACGCGCCAAAGATCACAACTTTACACAAGCATTACAAATCCACAAAAATGGAACGATGAACTAAAATAGGATGTAAAATCGGCTAAAATAAGCGAAGATAAGACACTTTTTGTTAGATTTTCAAAGTTTATGTGCAGTATAGAGCTATTTTAGTGTAATTAAACGTTTAATTAGGCCTACGTCAGTTAATATCGTCAGGCGCATTTTGAGCACAGCATGAGTGATTTACGTCAGGTGGGTAGAATGCTTTAGACAGCAAACTGTGAGCGCACTTAAACAATTCCAGTGAAATAAAGGAACGGTTTCTGTATTATTTATAAAATCTCGTGCAAACTATCAGAAATTCGTGAATTTTTTCATAATCAAATATAGAACGAAAATTTTCCTATATAGCAATCTGGGATGTCCTAAATGGGGAAGGGGGATTGAATTGGTAAAATCGTACTACAGTATATTAGTATGTACATGCATGTATTACATGTAGGCTAATATTATATGTATACCTACTCTTTATATTAAAAAAGTTTCAAAAATAATTTAACCTGATTCTTATTTCGATGTTTTATACATTATCTACATGTACATTAATTAAAATTTCTAGATAAGAAATGTGATTTTGCTAAATTATTAAAAAATATTCATTTGGCTACTCAATTTACCCAACGTATGGGGCTAAATTTTATGGAATACACTCATAATTTTTTTATTGTTATCGTGTTACATGATCTGTAAGCCTTAGGCCACACTAGGCTGGAAACGCGCGTTTGGCTAGCCTCAAACAAGGCTTTTAATTAAAAAAGAATTTTCGCACAAGAGGAATTTAATTTAAATTCAAAGAATTAAAAAATTTGCACATTAGTATCTCGTGCAAAAATTCTTTTTTAATTAAAAGCCTTGTTTGAGGCTAGCCAAACGCGCGTTTCCAGCCTAGTGATGCCTGGGGCTTATAATTTCATCCATGATTCTATCGGGAAATTGAAGTTAATGTGGAACAATTTTTAAGCAAAAAGGTAAGTTAGACTCTTTTTTTGTCAGTTCTAATTTAATGTTCGCGATATCTAAACCTAATGAATGCTAATACATGTAGTGACATATGGTGGCATTGTTTCCTACATTTACATTATATGTACTTCATTTTTGTGTTTTATTTTGATATAACCATTCAAAACTTTTTAATGGCGAGCAACAGTCACCCCGATGCCGTATCCTTTATACATGTAAATAGAGAGAACCATCTCTGCATCACCAAAACCATCTGCAAACAAACCCAATAAATTATGACCAAGTTTATAATTTTAGAAAAAAGTTGCCAGAGATCTCGTACACTGAAAATCTATTTTTATTATGAAGATTTTCAGGTATTTGTTCAAAAAATTAATGAACTTCGAAATAATCAAAACTTGCACGTGAAAAAATTTCAATTGCATGTGCACATGCAATGTTGGAAATTGTTCACGTGTATTTTTGTTTACTGCTATTAGTTCATTTATTTTTTTCAACAAATACCTGCAAATTTTCATAAATAAAAATAGATTTTCAGTGTACGAAATATCTGGCATTGCCAGAGATTATAAGTTCAGAAAAAAGTTCAACTTTTTTCTAAACTTATAAAATTGGTCATAATTTATATTAGGTTTTAAGTGGTCTAATTTTAGATATATTTTAAATAAAACGTTTTAAAACTAAAACGTGTTTGTTATTTTATAGATAAAAATAACTAAAACCTTTTGAGAAATAATCAAAGCATTTTTCCTTTAATGTCACATTTTTATTACAGATGATTAATTATTATCAGTAATGTCTATAAATGTCGAAGAAATGCCTATAAAAGATATGTCGTTTATACATATAATGCCGCAATGCTTCTGTATATACATGTAGATAATGTTTATTTTTTTCCTTTCAAACCGGAGTGAACGCTTCCGTGATTTCCCATTAGATGGCGCCACAATCGAATGGGAAAGTCATCTATGTTGTAGTCGGGGACTGTCAAAAAAGGAGATTTTTTGTTATTAACCTCGAAAGCTACAGATTAAATTCATTGTTAAGTGACGAGGAGATACCTTAACATTAAAATGTAAGTTATTAGTTCAACTAATCATCTTGTCAATTGAGACAAGCGACATTATTTGTGTTTTTACTGTGTGTTTTGTCCGATGGCCTCGTCAGGTATTGTTTCCTCTCGTTATTTTTCTCATAGATTTACTATTAAACATGGTTTCATCTTGGTGTCACAAAATATAATCAGCGAGCTTCCAGTCGTTCAACGATGGTTAAGGAGCTGTTTCGAGAAACGGATGTGGCTCAAAAAATGTAAGAACCATTCGTTATGAAAAGTTTACTGGTGCAACATACCTGTGTGTAGCGATGCCAGCGAGTTAATCTGATGGTCATTGGGTGATTACTAAGGTTTAAATCATAGTGTATTCCTCGGCAAAACCAGCAGCTCAAGCTTTAATTCAAGCCAATACGTATGTAAAGATAGCAAGCGCACATAGTGCAACGTACATGCCTATTCGATTCCCGTACATTCAGATTGGGTTTCAGATTGAATGGCTATGTCAAAAGTATAGAGTCGCATTGCCGAAAAACCCATTCAAAGTCTTTAATAGTTCCGTCATTAACCCTTGTAAAGATGCTCGAAAAACAAACCTGAATTGTTTCTTGGTTGAATGCGCTTCTGGATTAATTTCTCAGTATGGTCGAAATTCGATGTTCCTCTTTGTACAAGCGCATTGAAAACAACGACTCAACGAGTATGGTATGTCGGTTTTGAGGATTTGAATTTGCTGCTTGATAGCTTGGGTCCCTCGCACTGTTTTTCGCTCATGGCTAATATTGTCTGAAATTGCCATGAAATCAAACGCTCACAATGCGCAAAAATTTGACCTTACATTTGAAAAATAGCCGGTTATATTAAAAATCTAGCTAATAAGAGACTATTGTCATGAAGCTGTACCATCTCAAATAATTACTGATATTTAAAACAACTAATCACAATTAATGCCTTCATTTTTCAGAAGTCACATTCGTTTCTGCATGCACAATGCCGTCCAAATGAGTCTTCATGCCCATTTGAAAGTTTTTGCTGAGCCCATGTACACTGCCGACAACACGCTTGAACCAGTAGTATATGGAGTTTTGGACAATCGAATGGTACAAAATGAATAGTCAGGTTTAACTAGTCACTTCAAACGACTGTGTTCTTATATTAATCTTTTACTATTATAGGGTACAAGCTCAAAAGAACGAAAGTGTTTAACCTGTGGTTTAGACTTGGCTGACTGCATAGGACACTTTGGCTATATTGATTTGGAACTTCCTGTATTTCATATCGGCTATTTCCGTTTTGTTACTGCTATTTTGCAATCGATATGCAAGGTTTGTCATTAGCATCCATTGCATTTTATACTTTCTCCCAAATTGAATTTTTACAGGGTTTTAAAAAAATATATCTATGGGATTACATTCAGATATGTGCTCGTGTTATGTTGACACATCAAGAAAAAGCCCAATTTCAAGAAATACTCAAAAGGCCTCATTTACCATATCTTCACAAGAAGGCATTAAAAAAGCAAATTCTTGCTAAATGCAAGAAACACACAACTTGTCCTTATTGTAACGGCATAAATGGTAAACATTGCTTTATTTCAAAGATTTATGCAACACATTTTCTTTACAGAACCATAGCTTTTCTTTTCATTTGTTGCAGGTGTTGTAAAAAAATGTGGCTGGATGAAAATTTCACATGAGAAATTTCGATCATTGAGAAAAGCAGACGAAGGTTTGAAAGTTGATTTCTTGAACAACTTTGCAGAAGCCACAGAACACAACAAAGATCTAATTCCATTCATCAAAAAAGCAGAACAGGTAAAACTGATATTTTACAATTATAGTTGTCCTGATTGTTTACGTTTATTTTTAAAATCTTGCAGGAAATCCTAAATCCATTGGTAGTACAAGAGCTGTTTTGCAGAATTCCAAATGAGGTGTTTTATTTTTTTTTTTTTTAAAAATAATGTAAATAATCAGTATAAATAAGTTATAAACTTAACTGCATTTTAGTTATAATCAAGGTCCGACCAGGACATCAAATTCAAAAAAACCCTTTATTTACTTAAATTTTCTACTATAAAATTAAAATATTTATGATACTAAAATTGTCTTGCTTTTTCTTGCAATGTGCATTTAGCCATGTTACATTTAAAAATTACTTAAAATTACATAAAAAAACATACTGTTGTTACCTCCGACTCTCCCTCTGTTGGGCATATGACGTCAATCATTATTTTTTAATTAAAGGTTGTCTATATTAAATTAGGATGTTCCACTACTTTTGATGGACTTGGAGTGCGGGCATCCAAAAGATCTTATCCTTACCAGGATTCCTGTTCCTCCTCTCTGCATCCGTCCTAGTGTCCCATCTGATACGAAAGCTGGCGCGTAAGATCATTTCTTATTTACATGCATTTGCTAATCAAGATAATTTTTTGTAGCAATTTTTTTAAGATGCAATATTGCTGAATTTCAGAACTGAAGATGATGCCACTATGAGTTTGTATGTAATTATTGGGCTGAACGATGTAATAAAAAGAGATCGTGCAGCTGGAGCTAAAGTACAAATTTTAATGGTATATGCATTGTTAACTTTGAGCATGATTAATAACTGCTATTATTTTGTTATCAAATAAATTTACGTAAGGTATCTTTCAGCATATTGCCTCTTCTTCTGTCTAAATAATATTACTGTTTATTGCTATTATTCATTTTACAAATTTTAGCTTATAATCGTTTCATCGTTGGGCTCTTTAACTTGGCTGACCTGGAACATTTACTCAATTTTAAAATATGGTACGATTTGATACTGGAATTTAGTTAAGTTATTAGCAAAACCCGCCAAAGTTGTTTCCAGTTTAACGTGGGAAAGGTCAGCTAATTTGGAGCAAAAAATAAAAATAAATCCTGATTTATAAATATCCAAATCCATAATAGATATTTATATTAATTGCAATAGTAACTTTTCTTTTGATCATAGGAAGTTTGGGAATATCTTCAGGTTTATGTTGCTCTCTACATTAACAGTGAACAATCAAGTATCCCCCTAAGTTATCAGGTAAATAATACTTATGCTATTGTGACTAATTTATAGTTATAATGTAACCTTTTTTATTTTGGAAACCAAATCAATTTTTACTACCGGTATGGTTATTTTTGTAGCCTAAGAAGTCAACCAAGGGTATTGTTCAGCGGCTAAAAGGAAAACAAGGTCGTTTTCGAGGGAATCTTTCCGGAAAGCGTGTTGATTTTTCTTCCCGTACAGTAATCTCTCCAGATCCAAACTTGAGAATCGATCAGGTAATATAAGAAAATGAAGTTGTCTTTTGTTTTTTAGTTACTTGAGGACTTTTTTTCATTTATTTCAGTCGTTTCTTAAAAAGTATTATTGAGTAAGAAAGATCTTCGCATCATAATGTAATTATTTACTGGCCTTCTACTTTGGAACAATATTCCTCATTTCCGGCTTCATATGGATTTCGACCCTAAAATTTGGGGTGCTCGCATATCTTATCAGAATCTTATTAGAATCTTTTTAGAATCTTATCCACGATGATGTAAGTTTTAGATTAGTTGACCGAGGCGCGGGCGTCTTCTATAATTTAACGTGCTGTGTTTGGACTCCATTTGGGTCGATTATAAAATGACTGAACTAATCAAGTTCTTTCATGTTAACCTTTCAATTCTGAACTTCCGACGTATCATAAAAGTTATCGGAATTTAGATTAAAAAAGCACTAAGATTAGTATCGTGAGCTCCCCTATTAGTGATAGAGGAAGTGTCTTAGCAATTTTTAGTGTCTTTTAGTGTCTTAGCAAATAAGTTTTTGAATTAATTTAATTGTAAGTTAATTTATTACCCCACATTCAGCATCTAACATGCCATGTGGCAGGGAACAAGGTGCCAGATTGTTCTTGATCTAAGATTTTTTTTTATATACGGTCGTGGACGCTTCTGGCGCTCTATGTGCAAGGTTCATTAAAAAAAACACCAGTTTTGAAAACTGCTTTCTTCTTAACAGGTTGGAGTGCCCATTCACGTTGCCAAGATTCTCACTTATCCCGAACGTGTGAGTGTTACAATTTATTTTTAGAATTAATTGAACAACTTGGAAAGCTTTGAGCATTATCTTTATTATATTTAACAGGTAACCAAATTCAATATTAGTGCTATGAGGAAACTCGTGAGCAATGGTTGTGATGTCCATCCAGGAGCAAATTATGTTGTGCACAAAGGAACAAACCTGCGTAAAATGCTCAAATTTGATAGCCGAACCAGGATCGCTAATGATTTGAGGGTGAGGGATAAATAAATTACCACCTTGCATATGACACATTTAATTTTTCTCTAAGCAATCCTTAATTATTTATGCTTTTAGCTGGGAGACATCGTTGAACGGCATTTAAGAGATGGGGATGTTGTCCTGTTTAATCGCCAACCATCTCTTCACAAACTTAGCATAATGGCTCATGAGGTATTGTTTTATCAAATTATTAATACAGGATCAAACTACTCATTTAATGTATTTAAATTTAAAAATTAAATAAGAGATTGAGAAACGAAAATGTGTTTTTTGGAAAATTACAAAAAAAATAACATATTAGTATTTATTATTAAGTAGCTCTACATTTTTTTTTATTTTGATATAGGCCAAAGTTATGCCGTATCGCACATTTCGATTTAACGAGTGTGTATGCGCACCATACAATGCTGATTTTGATGGTGATGAAATGAATCTGCATCTTCCGCAAACCGAGGAAGCAAGAGCAGAGGCGTTGTTCCTCATGGGAGTATGTTATAAATAATTTTATCATCAATTATGTAATTTGATATGTTAAATTACAAAACTGGAAACTAACTTTCCAATTTCATTTATAGACTAAATCAAATTTAGTGACGCCTAGGAATGGAGAGCTTCTTATTGCAGCTACACAAGATTTCTTAACTGGTGCTTATTTACTCACTTTAAAAGACGTTTTCTTTGACCGTGCAATGGTGTGCCAATTAGCTGGTACGATGATAGCCGGCAAGGATATTACACTGAGAATTGATTTGCCACCCCCTGCTATACGAAAGGTGGTTAAATGGAAATCAGGTTTTAGGTTCATTGGATTGAACATTTTTTAAATCTTAATTTTATATGTTTACAGCCTTGCATTTTGTGGACTGGAAAACAAGTTTTCAGCTTTATTTTGAAACCAAATAACACATCTCCAGTTAAAGCAAATCTTAGATGCAAAGCCAAGGCATACACTAGAAAAGAAGATATGTGTGTTAATGATTCTTGTAAGTAGCGAGAGTTCATTTTTTAAAAATTAAGATTTACAAAATAAGTTTTGCTTTATTAAATGTTTACAACTGCAAGAGAAATTCAAAATTTTTCAAGTGACTTGAGGAAAAAATGGCAATCTAAATTGTGAGCTCATAATTAGAGGAAACGATTGTTCTTTAATAGAATTGAAAGCAAATGAGAATTTCATAATATTAATGAATAGCATGTAATTATTTTCAGTCATTATTATCTACAACAGTGAGTTGTTATGTGGTGCCGTTGATAAGAGCGTCCTGGGCTCGGGTTCTAAGAACAACATTTTTTACATTCTACTGTGTGACTGGGGCAACCAATATGCAGCAGATGCAATGTGGCGCTTAGCTCGCTTGACCTCATTTTACCTGATGAATCGTGGCTTTAGCATTGGCATTGGCGACGTAACACCAGGCGATGGATTATTAAAAGCTAAGCAGAAGTTACTAGATGCGGGGTAAATCTATTATGTTATTACAAGTTGGTCGTATATGCAAAACCGCCAGAATTTAAAACGATTTATTAACTCGATTTAAGCTATGCCAAATGTGACGACTATATTAAGCAGTTAAAAGAAGGAACTTTGAGCTGCCAGCCGGGATATACTGCCGAAGAGACGCTAGAAGCGATCATTTTGAAAGAGTTGTCTGTCATTCGAGATCATGCAGGCAAGGCCTGTCTGAGCGAGCTTACAAAGACAAACAGTCCATTGATAATGGCTTTGTCTGGAAGTAAAGGTGCTGCAATGCATTAAACTATTTAGAGGGTTGCATTTCAGAACAAGCCTTTTTAATGTAAATTATTTTTTTTATTTAATCTTGGATACTGATTGGAACAAATGGAATGTAAAAGGACATAACATTTATATTCTATCATTTGTTTAGTTTTTTATCTATATCTATATACCATTTCATGGAAATATGTTTGTAAAATTTATAATTGTAGAGGGTCTGGTAAACTTTACGGACATATTGTCATGAAATATAATATACATGTACATAAAGAAAAAATTTTAACAAATATTAGAATATTTGTGGTAGGTACTCGTGCATTCCATTTGTTCCTATAAGTTTCCAAAATTAAATAACAAAAATAATTTAGAAAAAAAGGCTTATTCTGGTATATGCAACCCTCTTAAAATCAGTTATACCAATAAACTTCAAAATGTAAAATGATATAGTATTTCTGCTTTGATTTTTAATCTGCTGGACAACTTTGTTTTCTATTTTTATAGGATCATTTATTAATATTTCTCAAATGATTGCTTGTGTGGGCCAGCAAGCTATCAGCGGCCACAGGGTCCCAAATGGATTTGATGATCGTTCCCTGCCTCATTTTGAATGCCATTGTATGTAATGCATGTATTTGTTAAGCGATTTTTAATTGTTGAAGCAGAATTGAAATCGGTTTTTTTTAATGTAGCAAAGCGTCCAGTAGCCAAAGGATTTGTAAGCAATAGTTTTTATTCAGGATTGATACCAACAGAATTCATGTTTCATACTATGGGAGGGCGTGAAGGTCAGTGTTATGGTAAACCGAATTATCTTTAGCTATTATATATTCAAAAATTGTCTGTAATGTATATTTAGGATTGGTTGATACTGCCGTAAAGACAGCTGACACTGGTTATATGCAGCGTCGCTTAATCAAGGTAAATATAATCATGGATAAAGTAAAGCATCCAATCGTTATTTATATTGAACATACAGCTAAACCTGTGAATAGCTTAAAACATCCTATGACCGAACCAATAGTTGTGCTATTCGGATTGATGCACTGTTACAAAGTGTAATTTTGTTGTATAAAATCGATCTGTGTCGACTGAGTTATCGCTGTTTTGTATTCGCTATTTACAGGTTTTACAACTTTTACTGTTTCAGGCCCTTGAAGATTTAGTATCTCATTATGATTCCACGGTAAGAAATTCTGTTGGTGATCTCGTTCAATTCTGTTACGGTGATGACGGCTTAGACCCTGCTGCAATGGAAGGGAAAGACGAACCATTGGAGTTTAAACGTGTTTTGGAACATGTTCGGGTGAGTTTCGCAATACCCGTCGCCGTCGTTTGAGTTATAAAAATGGGATTTTCAGAAAACTTTAAATTGCTATTTTGACAGGCAAAGTCTCCGTGTAAAAGCGAGAATCCACTGCCAGCCACTTTACTCAAACAAACTGCATCAGAAATTATGGAAGAGGACAAATATCAACAATGTCCTGAGCTGTTTCAGACGCAGCTGTTGTATGTAACTCCTCTTATTTCAATTATATCGCTTGAAGACTTTTAAGCTAGCTCATTTTTTTAAGTCATCCAAAATTAATTTTAGAACGTTTATCGAAAATTATGCAAACTACGTTCGGTCAGTCCGGCATAAATTTGGCTATGATCATGAATCCAGATTGTCCATAGGTGAGAAATAGTCCTTGATGTTACTTGTCTTGGAAATATTTTTCTAGCATTTTTATCATATTTGTTCCAAATCGGTTAATACCAGTTTGTCTTTTTCAGTTGAGAAGAAGCTTGAAAGAATCACCATTAGTCAACTACAAGAGTTCTTAGACGTTTGTCTAGATAAATATATGAGGGCAAGAATCGAACCAGGTAATCTTGTATTTGTGAGCCATCCTGTTGAATTAGTTATAAATAAGAGATGTACATTAAAAAAAAGGATTTTTTTAAACAGGGACTGCTGTTGGAGCACTCGCGGCACAAAGTATTGGTGAACCAGCCACACAAATGACCCTGAAAACGTTTCATTTTGCGGGAGTGGCTTCCATGAACATCACCCAAGGTGTTCCACGTATAAGAGAAATCATCAACGCCCTTAAAACCATTAGTACACCTATCGTTACGGCTAGCCTGGAAAATTGCACTGATCTTGAAATGGCTAGAAGAGTCAAGGGTCGGATCGAAAAAACCCTACTTGGCGATGTTAGTAACTAATATTATTTATATTTATAACAGTGCAATTTCAGTAATCCGACCCTGCGATATGATTTTGAGCTTTGCTTTATAATGTATAACCTCATTGTCAATTGTTTAACATTTTACGATTTATTTTACTATAGGTTACAGAGTTTTTTGAAGAACTCTATTTACCTGATGAGTGCCTAATTCTTGTTAAACTGGATTTAAAACGTATTCGTTTATTAATGGTATGCTTTAGTAATTAATGCTATATTTTGAAAGATGGAAATAGATATCAAATCTGATCCATTATATTTTAGCTGGAAGTCGATACAGAATCCATCGTTGAATCCATCTGTTCTTCAAGATCTGTACAAGTGAAGCGCCAACAAGTCCATATTCACAAAGAAGGCATCATAACAATCGAGCCAAAGGAAATAAAGAAAAGTGCGCTAAATTTTGTGATGCAAAGTTTGAGAAGGAATTTGCCAAAAGTCGTGATCAAAGGCCTGCCCACCGTAAGTCGTGCAGTTATTCATAGCGAAGATTCTGCCGGGGACATAAAATACAAGTTATTTGTAGAGGGAAACAACTTGCGAGAGGTACTGGCTACTCGAGGCAAGTTATTAAGGATCTATAGGTTATCAAGAACCTGAATTTTATCAACATTTTTAATGAAACTTATTTTTTTTAGGAGTGAACAGATGTTCGACTTCTTCGAATAATATTTGGGAAGTGCACCAAGCACTAGGCATCGAAGCTGCAAGGTCGTTTAAGTTCTAAATTTTACTTAAAAGCTGGTTTATGTATTTGTTATTGATTTTAATTATTATATTCATAGACAAACAATTATCAAGGAAGTACAATACACAATGGAACATCATGGCATGAGTGTCGATAAGCGACACTTAATGCTTCTAGCCGATTTAATGACTTGCATGGTTAGTGATTACTCTAACTTTATTACTATTTATTTGCAAATTAATAACATGACAATAAAATAAATTAGTTAACAGCAGCTGTATTATGAAAAATCTTATGAAAAAATATATTTTTGTTTTTGTTGGATGTTTTTTTCGAAAATGGCTAACTAGTTTTAGTGTAGTTTCATTTTTGTGTGGTTTATTTCGCTGAAGTATGGATGCTATTTTTTTGTTGTCTTAGGGCGAAATCTTGGGTATCACCAGATTCGGATTGGCAAAAATGAGGGAAAGTGTTATCATGTTAGCATCGGTAAGTGTTGCATAAAACAAGTATTGGTAGTTGAAGTATTGGAGATAAACTGTCCGTTTTCTGTTTTGTTTTCAGTTTGAGAATACTGCTGATCATCTTTTCGATGCTGCATATTTTGGACAAAAGGATGCCATTGCAGGAGTGAGCGAGTGCATAATAATGGGGATTCCAATGTCACTTGGAACCGGTATTTTTAAACTTTTGCATAAATATCCTTTTGGTTACTTTAGGTGCAATGTCCATTTTGATTAACAGATTTACCCTGACCCAAATTTCACGTCTAATTTAGGCAAGGTTAAGTGCGTGGAAATGTGATTATGTGCAACTGTAATAGATTAATTAATTTTACGACCCGTTTATAAATATTGCTAATGGTTTTAATTTACCTTAACGAATTCAAACAGCTAAGAAGGATGATGCTCTTCCTGCTCTACAGAATTTGATGTTCGATGCCCCTGGATGTCATGGTTAAATATATTTTAATAGGTTAAAGAAGACGGATGCAAATTAAGATTTTAATGATGTATAATTTTTGTAAATTCAGCATATTGTTTTTTTAATGATGTAATTTTAACAGTAGAATATTTTTACCTGTAGTTCATTTTAAGCATGTAAAGAATTATAAACTTTTTATTATTAAATTATTTTTTTTTAACATCACAAGTAGACTCGACTCATGCTGGCTGTTACTATTTACTACAATTGATTTTTGCTGAGTTATTTTTTTATTGGCGATCGATTCTTTGATTTCATCAAAAATCTTATTGTGTTTCTGACTATCATAATATACTGGCTAAAACTGGCTTTGTGATCAAAAATTTTATGAAGATGTACAATATGTGTTGAATACCAGCAGAAAATCTGCTGTCTTAAAAGTAGTATTGAAAAGTGCAGTAAATTGTAAAGCACAGTTTTCTGCAATCAAAACAAAAAACTACACAATATCTGAATAACTGTACTTACTGCAGTAAAAGAACAGGAAATTGTACATTTATTGCAGTTATAAGGCAGTTTTTCTGCAAAAGTCAAAGAATTTCTAAAAGAAAATATTTTTCCATAAAAATAGTTTTCAAAAGCAAGTACAATTTACAGTTTTCTGCACTTTAAACAAAACAAAAAAACTACAGAATATCTGAATAACTGCTTGCAGTACTGCATAAAAGCTGCTGTACAGTAAATTACCTTATATCGTCAGTAAAAGTATAGTAAATTGTACTTTTTTTGTAGTTATATTTTATGTCTACTACATTTCATTTGTTCCTATCAGTTTCCAAAATTAAATAAAAAAATAATTTCGAAAAAAAGGCTTATTCTGGTATGCAACCCTTCTTAATGCAGGGTAAAAGTATAAGGGAATTCCCTGACTTTTACAAAATATATCACGTCACCCTTACATTTCCAGGTTTGTGCGAACCCTGCGTTGTCTCAAATGAAAGTTGTGCGTGTAAAGGAATAAAAAAGTACAAATAAATTTAATAAAAGATTTGAAAAAGTGGCATCCCTAATTTAGTTTTCCCCGCATTACACCGCGCCTACAAGATGAACGCTTCCATTTACCCCTTTGAAAAGAATGAGCTCGTCCACGCCCGCACGTTGCTCAGTGGCTCCACCTTAGCGTCGACTCCGCCAACTAAATGTAAGTTTTCCTTCGCGATTTGCTGGCCTCGCGCTCATTTTAACTTTTTCCTCTGTCGTGGGAACGTTACGTGTGTCGCGTATTTTCGTGCAAATTATTTGGATGTTTGTCAATCCGGTGCTGTGCTAAAACGGCATATTTGTACGGCGCAGTTGCCCAATCGCTCTTGAGTTTTTCAACGGTTTCCAGCACCGCCCCTTTCCCATTGGTCGCCCGTCGGCTCGTGCGCATGAAATTCTGCGCAATGCAGTATGCAAACCGTGCTATGTCACTAGTTGTTTACGCCATTTTGAAGAATTTGCTGCTTCCGTGAAATTAATCCGCGCCAAAATCCAGGGGTAGAAAATCCTCGTCCCTTTATGATTGTCCAAAAGTGAGCGCACCATCAATGTCTTCGAATAATCAGAAGATGTCGACCACGGAACGGGTCATTAAAAGTAAGTGCCTTTTTCATCTGTTTCGTCCTTGGGACGATGTTTCTAGCCGACGGACGGAGACGCCATTTTTAAATTGCTAGCCCATGCACTTGCTATCAGCCCTGGGCCTAATGGATTTAGGTGACGGGGGTGTGGGCTGCGGGCTGCTCTTGCACCCCAGCTGACTGAACCCACACCCGGGGAGCTAAAAATATAACGGTACCGTGATTTTATCCCCTGACCTCATGCTTTTCCAAACGCTCATGATGGCCACGGAATTGGACTAATGTTAACCCTGTGTTTCGACGACATCCTCCGTCAATTTCAAAGCATTTTCCACAAAATCTGCTTACTAATGCACCTTTTTTCCACCTGACCTGTTGACGTTAGCCACGTTTCGACGCAATTGGCGTGCGGCGAATGCAAATGCCATTTCGCCTCTAGTGTCTAAGCGCCTTAGCACTAACCGAGGTCAAAGGGCAGAATGTAAGTTCCATTGGATTCGAATTTTGGTACGGATCATGGATACCATCGATTGGGAAAAAATGCTGGGCTGTGTCAGAAACACGACCGCAAGTATTGTAATTCTAGTTGGTCAAAGTGCAGTTTGACCTTATATTGTAATGGAAATTATTTATTTTCAAAGTACACATATACATCTCACTACATGTATGCGTCTTGTTAAGTTTTTGCGAAATTTGAGGAAACAAGTCACATCATAACTTCATAAGCAGGCATATTGGGAAAATAGCTATGCTGAGAAGGAAAGTATAACTCTAGGTCAAAAACGATTTGCACCCCTCACTATATACTATTGCCACATTCAGGAGATGGAGGCTGTTAAGCTACCCGATTCGTTAAATAAGCAATGTGACGAGGTGGGATGGTGAATTAAGAGACGTGTGGGAGGCAGTCGTGATTTAATTTGTCGAAATGTAAAGAAACTATAAGGCCCGCATTTCCCTGGAGCGAAAACCAGATAGTTGCAGCATACAGATCTCTAAAATGAGAAAAAGGCATTGCTGGGTGGTGATTTTATGCCTAACATAGTTTACAGAGATTTGGCAAACACTGGGATAAAACGTGAAAATTATTTTCATCTTTCTTGCTGTCCCTGCGCGCTCTTTATAGATGTTAACTATATCTCTACCATTTCCAGACTTTTAAAAACCATTGCTGCAATGCAACTGGAAAGCCGATATAGTATCTAAGCCACTGGAGGATTGTGTAGTGATGTTTCATATTCTATAAATGGAACTGTTTCTACTGTAGAACTAGCTAACACCCATCAATAGGGACGGATTATTTATTAAATATAGTCGGTTTGACATTTCGAGATTTGACGTATATCGACTTTGCTTCGAATTCTGTACTGCAATATTGGAGACATTTTAATCCATGTAATACTAGCAAGTTTCAACTGGTGGGTGGAACGTAGTTTTATCCGTTACACGTTTGAATTCCGGGGATGGTGATGCACTACCATATGTTTAATTTAGACTCGCAGACAAATAGTACAACTAATAGTGATTCTGAAGATGCTTGCTTATTCGGCAAGCTATAGTCGGTCAAATTCAACATTAAACATGTATCAATCAATGGATAGGGGGGAAATCGTTGTTTTATTGAATACTGACAGTAACTCCTATGTCAAACCAGGTG
Organism: Xestoiulus laeticollis; assembly: GCA_034698905.1. Classification (NCBI taxonomy): domain Eukaryota; kingdom Metazoa; phylum Arthropoda; class Diplopoda; order Julida; family Julidae; genus Xestoiulus; species Xestoiulus laeticollis. Next base: position 228 of record JAQGCC010002295.1, on the reverse strand, counting down.
ATTATGTTAGACCCATTTGTCGTGGTCATTGCCAAATGATATATTTATTTGTACCGGGGTTTATTAGAGGATTAATATTAGGTGCAAATTATTGTTTTTAAATCAAATTTCGGTTCTTGTTTGTTAATTTTCCGCCACGCTAGGGATTAATTTCATAGGCGACGTGAGCCTGCAGCGCTGCCTAACCCAAACTAACCAATCCGGTGCCAAATGTTTCGTACCGATTAG
>JAQGCC010002294.1:0-19050 GCA_034698905.1 Xestoiulus laeticollis | reverse complement strand
CCAAAATTTTAATTACACAAGTCGCTGACTTGGTTGAGAGCTTTCCCCATAGGAAACGGGGTGTTTAGTTCCCCCTTCATACAGTATCAAAATAATTAAAAAATGGGGCCCAAACTTTCACAAAAAAGTTCGTACGCCCATGACCATGCATATGCATGACATACATTGAAAATACAATGAAACAAATTGGTTTCGTACATTAATTATTGCAACTGAATAGTTTTTTATACTTACCCAAATAAATTTAAAGCTGTGTAATGTCGATAAATAAAAGTTGAATTTACAACTTCAAAATGGTCATCAACCTAACTTGGTATGATTAAAACAGTGCAAACGTACAGTTCATCTAGAAAAAATAATTATTTAAAAATGTGCATATACAAGGATAATAAATCCCATGGATCAATACAACATACAATCATCCATGCAACACTTAGCACATGTTACTTTAGAAGTGAAAATGCTTCTTCAAAATTAGGGTATCCATTCAAAAACACTTTGTACTTTCCTTGTAATAATAAGTTAGCCCACAATTTTCAATACAAATCAGTATATTATAAGTATAAAGATAAGAGAGAAAATTATCCATAATACAATTACATTTTTAAGATTTTGGTCTTTCCAAACCAAATTTATGTAAAATAAAATTACACCATCACAAATTTTGATGAAGTAAAAAGGTGAAATGTTAAGACCTGAATTCAAACGATGTAGCGCTGCATGAATAAACATGTAAAGAAATTGATATACATGTACATGTAGATCAGCAAGATCTACTGTTCCAATTAAATTTCGAAAAACAAAATACAATACTGATTTGATCGAATAAATTACTTCAAATCATGTCAATTGTTGTAAATGTTTCTTTCCACATGCAACCAGCTCAAAGACCTTAGTGATAGGTATACAATTAAGTTCCTGCACACTTAAAACATTCAATGATCTCACAGCCATCTAGAATTAACGCACTTTCCACATACTTAACATTGTAATAGATCATCAAAAAAGAAAGCTTTTTCGATCGCGGTACCAGAAACGTGAAGACCTACAAATATAGAATTATTGTTTACCGATTCATATGAACTGCGCAGAATGCATACACACACGCAAACACACATTAACAGTCAAACCATTGTAAAAATCTTGATAAAAATCCACCAAAGAAAGAAACCTGCATAACACATTCCAGGACAGAACAGCAATGGTCCAAAAACGTGGCAAAATAGCATAGCCAATTCTAATTCCTGGTGTTCCAGGCTAGTTGCAGGTATTATATATTTGTATTTACAATGTGTAATATTATTCTTACCGGGATATTTCAAATATAGTAAAGAATTATTTCAACTAGCCTTTTGCATGCAATCGAATATCAGCCAAATTGTATCTAACTGATGATTATTACCCTGTTAGTAATCATTACAATGTCGACCAACGAAGAAAGTGAAGTTCAACAACAAACTAAGACAACGATCAAATGTACTGTGAATTCTTCCGATTTGTTTACTCATTACAATCTCTCGCAATCACCTGTTCATCCTTACTAAATTAACCTGGACAAAAATGCCGCATGCATTCAACTGAAATAAGGGGGCCACCTTATCGGTAAATCATGATTTTCTCATTCTATATCATCATCTCTTGAACTTTTGCAGCAATTCCATGCCCAATTTTCATAAACTAGAAAATAATTCACTGTACTGGTTTTTTTACCAATCAATTACCATGGTCAAACTTGTATCCTTCTACAAAAATGTTACCAAATTACGGTGATCTACAATACCACCCCTTCCTATGTGGAAAGTTTTCTAGTCTGCTTTATTTGAAACACAAATTTTAGAAAAAGACATTTAAAAAAAAATTCTGATTATTTATCTAGTCAATCTTTTTGTTGTCTTTTTCTAAAATTTGTGTTTCAACTGAAGCAGGTCTAACAGAAAACTTTCTCCATAGTAAAGAGCTAGGGTTGCTGTAGATCACCTTAAGCCAGCTCCAAAATTATTCTTAAAAAAGTATTTCATGCCTAGATCAAAAACTTGTGTTACGTTTGCCACATTTATCTGCTGTCAATATCCGATAATTGAAATAAATTAGTTAATTAATGCATGATAGGCCAAGGCAACAAAAAAGTACATAAATAGGGCTCCGCATACTATATCGAACAATTTACAAGTTTGAATTAGGTGCATGATAGTAAACGATTCTCAAATAAAAATGTACGCTAACACCATTTTCTGAACAATAAAACAATAGAAAACTAATGTATTCCAGAGCTTTACTTAAGGCCACAGCTGCCTGCTAAACTCAAAGTAGAAATCTACTAGCATAAAAACACCAACCTTGACAATGAATTTCAAAGGCTGTTTACTAAGTTAATGAATTTAAGATCATCCCAACAAATATGACAAATCTGGTAGCAAAAGTAGTTTAGCAACTTGGACACATGCTATCTCTTACACATGAATGCATTTCAAAGACTAAAAAAATCATTGTATTTTAATACCCTTTCATACCACTACTTCATTTGTTCGTGAAGGCTTCGTCGTTTTTTTTACAAGCGCTTCATTTTGTGCTCTCCCCATTAAAACAAAACTAATCATTTTCCTGAACTAATTTCAATGCAATTTATAAGAGACCAGCTCTTGATTACAAGATCTAAAGTTTCTAATGCCCTGAGAAGTCACAGGTGTGTTAAAGCTTATGCAATGTAAACTTGTTTAATTGGAAATATATGCGTGCTTGACTCTAAAGTCTGAAGATCAGGTAAAAAATCGATGTTTTTATAAAACACGTTGGAAATTCTCCTCAGGCATGAATATCCAAAAAATAAATTAGTAATTAAACATACACCAAAAAAAAATAATAATAATAAAAACGATCAAAGTTTGTGTGGAATGGTATAAAACAATTATATACAAAGGATATTGTGTTAAAACATAATCCAACACTAGTTTTAGTTGTTGCTTGATTATACCGAGTGACAACAATCTTGAGATCTCAAAAACAAGGGTTTCTTAACCTTTTGCGACCTGGGCTCTTTTGACAATCTGGTAAAACCCAAACGAGAGGTATGATGTGAGAGCAAATAAAAAAAAATGAGTTGTAAATTTATTTGAAATTATCTGAGTAAATAGGTTACTATAATTGTAAAAAAATTACCCCCGTACCACAGTTGCTGAAATTGTTCAGCTTGAGAGCGAGCAGCGGCTCAAGTCCTGGGATTTGTATGCAATTTGGTCTACTTTAGAGGCAGCTCGATCTCAAGCTGAACAATTTCAGCAACTGTGGTAAAAGTGTGTAAGTGTCTCAACAGTTGACATTGTATTCATGATTCAAAGAACCTTTTGCCAGCATGATAACATGTTTTCAACACTTTCCTATAGTTATATCGTATAACAAGCAATCGTTAAGATTCTTAGCTTTCAATTACCCGAGGAGAAACCATTGTGCTTGAAAATTATTATTCGGTAACATTTTGCACTGAGCAAAAGCTACAAAAATAAAATTTGTTTGTCCTTTTCATCTATAGAATAATAATTACTGAGAGTTGTGATGAGAAACTTAAGAATATATTGTGACATGGATAATCTAGATACCTAATTTTGTAATGCCAATCCTCCGCAGTATTAAAATGGTCTTGGTGCATGTAGACCATGAATGCGATCATCAATGGCAGGCTTATGCTGTGTATTCGGTGTTCCGCTTTCGTGAACACCATTGGAGAGTCTGTGTTGTAACCTGTGAGCAATTGTGAAACCTTCTCGCCCTTCTAATTGTGTGAGAATAATTATCACTTGCCTGTGGAAGAGAACAAATAAGCGTAAGCGAAAAAATTGTGAAAATATGTAAAGCAAATACAACTTTTAAACGAACCTCGTCCTGGGAGGAATATAATCTGCTGTGACCAAGTCACCACGAGTAGAAACTACGTTGCGGCTATCATTACAGTTGCACTCGACAAATATCCAACGATCTTCCAAGCGATTCTCTACCATGACAACTAATCCAGCCCAGCCTTTAGTGAGGTAATAAGCAGTCATTCCTTCACGGCCCTGGTAAATATTAAAAGTGATATATAGCAATTATGGTGATAACAATATTTGGAGAATAATAGTCTTTACGTTAAATGTTTCACGCGATTAAAAAGAACAGATAAAAAATGTTTATATGTTCATAAAAAGATTAAAGTAGATACAAGGCCAAAAAGTTACCTCGTGTCTGGAACCTTTCGAACGGGTTAAATTAATAATAGCATCAGCCAATATGAACATCTGCGGCCTTAGCCTGTGTACGCACTGGAGAGGCTTGGAGCTATGAATGGCAAGAATGTATCTAGGATCTGGAACAGCTAGAAAATTGAAATTTGCCGTAGTTAGCACGAAGTCCTTTTTTAAACATCCAAATATACAATGTATTGCAAATTCCTTACTTATTTCACTTAGGAATGTACCGAATATTCGTTTTAGAATTTATTAAACGCATCTGATAGATTTTTTTTAAAAATAGAGCCTTGACTAAAATTTAATATTTTGAACCCCGGTCTCGAATAAATCACGGATGTTAGGGAAATTCCCAAAGTGCTCGGACCTCACATTTTCTGATAGCTTTGCGCAGAGCATAGGAGATTCCCTTTATTATTGAAATATCATGGAATGAGGAGTGAGATGCATGATGGTTGTTTCTGGTAAGTTTTTGTCATTTTTCATTTAGTGATACCAACTTTGAAAGAATAAAAAAAAATTAACCCTGGGCCAATGTTCCTTACTTTTAAATAAACCACCGGGGTTTTATTCGAGTATTTGCTGTATATCGGTTATTTAAATTATCGTTATTTTTATTAAAGATATTGTACAATAAAGGATGAGGTATATAAATCATTAAAATTGGGGGGAAAAGTTTGCAGATAAGATTTAAATAAGGTCAAATGTTTCATTTAGTAAAGACACTAGCTTTTATTTGAATTTAGTTAAAATATATCATGATTGATTATCGTTAAATGTAGTCATAAATATTAAGATGTGGAATATAAAATAGATATAGAAATAAAATACACACATGTATTCCAGTGGTTAAAGGCCAGACAAACCACAATATAAGTTCCTTGTTCTAAAACTGCATTACATCCAACAAAACCTCGCACCATCCTTCGACTGTGCACAACGAGAGATGCGAAACTTGCTTTCTTGATATTATTGTGATTGACCTCTTCACGAAACACCACCACACAAAGATCTAGCTGCAAACGCATTGACCTCGCAGAACTCCTGTGGAACACCAATTACGACAACAGTCTTTTAGAATAAAATAATTGATAACACAAATGCACAACTACAGAGATAGGTCTAATCTACCTTTGACCTTCTTGAAACAAAGTAAACTCAATTTCTGTAGTGGAATCTATTTTTATTCTTCTAGCTGGCAATTTTTCTTTGCAGGCAAAGGGTGGGAGAACTCCCTCAACCCTAACCTCCAACCAGCTTGAACGCACTCTGCAAACATCGACGCAATCAAAATGCCTAATGGATAACGAAAAAAATGTGAAACAGCCTGAAAATACAGAAATTTGAGATCAGAACAAGGTACCGAGTTTTATCTTACTTTAGAAAATCTTGATAGGACATCCAAAAGACTCCTTCATGTGCCCCGAGTGGCATAAGCTGTTGCTTGAGTACAGGACTCCACAAATAGGAATTATCTGACCAATCACCATTCCAAGAAAAGTGACCCCAAGGATTGCGCAAACGGACCAGCCTGAAAGTGTAATTGAAAATGTTTCACACTGTTCGAAACCAATGTTTTCGACATGTGCATTACAATAATTTATTTCCAATATTTAGTACAGTGAAACCTGTTAAAGGTGACCATGCAAAAAATGGCCAAATTCAGCAATGTATACAGAGTTTTTATGTTGGAAAACATACATGTATTCACTAAAACCAATTTATGTAATGTGGTGCCTATGCAGAAAACAGTGGTCACTATACAGAGGTGGCTAGATTTTACTGTATTTAGCTAAATAAAAACATGTTCTTTTTGTGTTTCTGGATATGATTTTTGGTTGACAAGTTTTCTTAGAAATCAAAGTACAAGTCCTAACCCAAATTAAAAAGTGGAAGTTGCAAACCTTGTGACGCTAACATCATCTTGATACACATCGAGCAAGGAATATGCATGTCGTGGCAGTAAACCGAGTTTACGATACTCGTCTTCATTCACTTTCATATTCCCACCTCCACAAGATGCACCCATGAGAAATCTAAAAATATCCACACCAGAATATGAATATTGATAGTATCGAGTCAATGACAGATAATGCACTCTTAACATGACTCTAATTCAACGCGTTTAAGAGGGTTGCATACTAGAATAAGCCTTTTCTTTCTAAATTATTTTTTTAATATTCCACTTTATGGAAATATGTCTGTAAAGTTTATAATTGTTGAGGGTATGGTAAACTTTACAGACATATATCCATGAAATGGAATATACATATACATAAACAAAAAATTTAAACAAATAATAGAATATTTATGCTAGGTCCTCGTACATTCCATTTGTTCATAACAGTTTCCAAAATTAAATAAAATTTTTATTTGAAATACTAAAAACTTCAAAAAAAATAAAATCGTGAAATAGCACATTCATAAGAATTAACTCCATAAACCTAGACACTAGTCCAAAAGTCTTCAATTAACCCATAAAGGGTATTGTAACGAAGTTTCGATTTCTCAGTGAAAATTTTATGAAAATTACCCTGCATCTCTGCAGCTCAACAAACGAGCCCAGATGAGCTCAGGGTCCAATTCTTCCTCCTGAGATTGCAAAGGTACTGCGGGGAAAAAAAAACAGCAAAGTAAATATTAAAGTTCAAACTGTGATCGATTTTGAGCAAAAACCGGCTTGGACAGTACCTTGAAGTGGAATGGTTTCACAAGGGGCACCTGTGAGCGTTGCGAGACCTTCGATTGCACGGCCACTAACCAATGCCTCGTAACAGCCGTGGATTTTTGCAGCTGCTTTTTCTATTAGTGGGACCCATAATTGCTTTCGTTTAGCCTGGAAATAAAGATATGCTTATTTAATGCTACGGTGACGCAAATTACTATCTTTCATACTTCTTTATTGTATATACCTGAGAATAAACTAATTGCTTTCTGGAGTCACAAGGAAGGAGATCGTCGACCATTACAACTGTCCACTGACCATCTTTGCAAAGACGTACCAAGTACGCTCCCTCGGTACAAAATTCTTGAGTCATCATCACATTTTTCACCAATTCCGGTCTTTCAGCCAATACAGCTAAGGCGCTTAGAAGCCAACAGTTTCCTAATACACCTGCGGATGATAAAAACAAAGTCATTAAAATTACTAAAGATAATTACATCCTATAAATTGTCGTCACATGCAGATGTTGATAAAGTAATTAAACTGAAGTGTGCATGTTCAAAATGTTACAGACGCAAGTTTCTCTATTATTATGGAGGTAAACCATAATTTTACCTTCCATACAGTTTCAATCGTTGAAATATAATCTCAAATATGATGTAATCAAAGATACATTAAAAACTGCTACGTTCATAACATACCCTGAGAGATATCTGAAGGCAAAGGTGTTCTAAATATAGCCCATTTAATTCGTGCTTCATCAGGCGAACACACAATGTCCTGGGGCCGGCACCACTCCTTGATGGGAGAATCTTTCTGTTCAGCGGGATCGTAGTATAGAGATTCAGCCCTTGGTATAAACGAATCGTCCACAAAATTTACTTTGACCTAAAAGCAAATTAGGTATCAGGCATCAAACAACCACAAGTGGGAATACTTGACAAAATTTAAAATTGTTTTTTCATACAATTTGTTCTCTGTATCAAATACGTTATCAATGTTTAGAATAACTAAAAATTTACCACAAAATGCTCCTATGCAAATTTGATTATAGCCCAATGACGATCAATTGGACATTCAAAAAAGCCATTAATTGTGTTGCCAATATGCTTGTCTAATACTGTATCATGGATAAATACACCGATATCTCAAGAGACTTAGTTACAAAATTTGTCGATTTAGGCGATCGAAAACGTGGCTCCATTTTACAAGCATCAATATGCAAACACATTTGATGAAACAGTCTAATTAAATTGCCTTCACGAATTTTAAATAGATTTCAATAATAAAATAGCGAATGAACTAGGATAGCATGGCCAAATCCCAAGGTGTTATTCAATACAAACAGCAAATTTAGGTACCCACATAACAAGTGCTGTATGCAGAACGACTGCAGGTAAGGATGTAAATTGTATTAGAAAGAAACAAGATAATAAATCTGTCTAGTTTTATCTAGTTCAAACATTGAAGATAGAAATTGCTCACCTGTTTACACACCCGCACACAATCTTCCCATTCCGAGCGAGCGTTTCTTTCGACATTTCGCACGTCATCCATCAGGTCGTTGTCGATACAAAAATCCGGGTCCGAAATGTGAGGGTGCTCGCAGATTTGGCAATTGTCTTCCGACACATCGTTTTCGAACGTACAAGAGGGACACTGCCACTGTCCCCAAGACATTAAATTCCGATTGCGTCCACTGGCCACCGTGAGTACGAGTTTACCGTGATCCTCCCTTACGCTAGGTCTGTCCTGTAGACAGGCATAACATTGGATAGCCGTGATGGGATTGCTGAGCGTGCACGTGGAACATTCCCAAACTTCCTTCTCCTTGGACCCATTGGAAGTCAGTGTGCTGTTAAGCAGTGATCCCCCGCACACTTCGCACACATTGTGAGGAGCCTTGTTTATAAAAGTGCACTTGATGCAAGTCCATGTCGTGTTAAAGCTTGGCGAGCGTCTCATGCTAGGTCGATTCTCTTCATTTGTTGGGGAGGATGACGACAGTGAGCTAGGGTCCACAGCCGGCTGACAGAACAAAGTTTCCACATCGCAACTATGATGTCTGATTCGATGATCAATCATTCCACTTTCCGGCCTCGATTTAATCAGCTTGCCTCTAAGGCCTATCAAAGATGAGCTCGTTATCGTGATGCCATTTTTCAGCTTACCAAAATCAGCCTGTGATTTCTCCTCCGTATCTCCATCCCCGACTGTCAAACCCATTATGTCAACATCCACCTTTGACGCGTCTTTAGAGGTAGACGGTGGCGAGTCTTCCACCTCGACAGAAGCGGCCAATTCCTTCTGAACACATTGCGAGTTTTTCTGTCCCGTAGCCACTTCTCTGGCGACTCCCAAATTGGACAGGTATTTTATCACGAGAGGGTTTTTAGGCAAAGTGGTTGGAATGTTTGGCCGGCGTGGGGCTTCGCACATCTGGCACCGGAACGTGAGGTTCGAATTCTGAAACGTGCACCGGATGCACTCCCAGATGCTCACCTGCATGGCCGGCAATATATCCCCGTTCCGCCTGGATCCGATGCTACCATTGACGCTATAGGAGCGGCATAGCTTTTCGAACGACTTCTCGCCACGTGTGGTAGGTGACGACAACTGGCGTATGACTTTCGCCCGGGCCTTGTCGTACATCGAATTCGGTCTTTTGGGCAACCCCGGGGGCTCCGAGCCAGCCTTCTTGTAAACAAAATCGCTAATTCTGGAGCTGAGCCGCATCTCCTTGTTGATTCCATTCTTTCCGATTTCAAAGGTGGACCTGGCGATGGCTTTCATGTTTGAATCCTCCCTGGCACATAAAATACATTGAGCTGTCGAGGGCAAATTAAAGAACTGACAAGAAGTGCACTTCCACGTTTGGAGCTGGGGAGCAACGGATTGGTTTTGACTATTGTCCAGCGAGGTCTTCCTGAGGCGATTACAATGGAGAACATTAGCGGCCATGCTCCTGTTGAGTTGCAGTGCAGAGACTAGCTTGCCATTAGTGAGGGCGATCGCGCTGTTGAAATTTTCGTCTTTCAGCTGGTGGCCCTGAAGGTGCAATTTGGACGTTCCACAGGTTACGCATTCTTTGGCATTTACGATATTGAGAAAGAGACACTTGCGGCATTTCCACTTGGGCTCCACCACCTCGTGGTTACTCGGCAAGACCTTGACGGCGCCATTGTTGTGCAAAAGTTGACCCTCCGAAGTCGAAAGTCCTTTGGTCCGCTCTAAAGTGTTACTGCTATTCGACACAGACAACAAAGCACTCTTGGAACTAGAAACTGGTGCGAGGGAACTAGTCAGGGGTGTTAAGGGAACGCGATGGGCAGTGCAGATGACACACTCGTCCGTTGTGGCAACGTTAAGGAACTGACACTTATCACATTTCCATTTTAGCTTGTTCCGATGAAAGCGTTTCGGCGACGAGGACAGCAGCTCTTTAACGAAATTAATAAGTTCGCTCCCATTGCTCTGGCTGGTCAGGGCACCGTTAGGAACCGCCTCGGCTTTGGAAGTCGTGCATATCACACATTCTAATGCATTATCGATATTAAGAAAATGGCAGTGACTACATTTCCATTTGATGGATTGACGGCTGCTGTGTGCCCCTCGTTTCAACGACCATTCTAATTTGTTGGCACCCTCTGCAGTGACCGTTGGAATCGGCAAGCTGCAGGACATTCCAGAGGCATCGCTTTCAACCTCCATTGGCTCAGCCTCTGCAGATGCCGAGGAATTTTCGTTGTCATCGGATATCACAGCCTCATTTTCGCTAATAGAAGACATGTATTCTCTTACGCTAAAACAGACTGAGCAACTATGGATATTGCTGACATTGAGGTATGTGCACTGATCGCACTGCCAGGGAACAGATGGAATAACAAAACTGATAGTAGTGGTCATAATGGACTTGTTGCTGCACTCCTTCCCATCCTTCTGGACCAAATAGGCTGGAGATGGCACTTGCATTTCATTCCTAATAAAAGAGGAAGAAAAAAATCTCGTGAAAATTCATGTCAGGAATACAAAAAAAAAAAAGGACACCGCACCGAAGATACCATTTTAGGTAAGATTTCTGCAGTGCAAAAGGCTTCCTATTTATTACAAAAACACCATACGAGTTATTGGAGCTTGAATTCCCTTAATCCTGAGATTTGAAGTTTAAGCTCTATTAAGCTCAGACTCCATTGTTGTGAAATACTTGGACATTTTACGGTGTTTGGTACATAAGTTCTGATTTCTGAACCCAAAGCAGAAAATCGCACATGTAGCCTACCATCGGTGCCAACAAAATGGTTGCTACGGTTTATCAATAAGCCAATTAAGTACGACCCCTGCTCTATAAGAAATAGTTATCGTGCAATTTGCAAGATATATAACGAGGAAAACGTAGCATAAAAAAATTGCATTTCAGAGTGCACTGACACACACTCGTGATAGCACCCAAAATGCACATTTACTCGCGCTATGATTGTGACACAAGCAACGAATTGGCCATGTTCCAGAGTTGGCAAACCGCCTGCGTCATGATCGAGCCAATATGAAAAACGCTATTATAAGCATAAATTTACCTTATTTTTCATAGATACCACCGACTATGTTCCTCCCAGGACCTTTTGAATGGCCGCACTGCCCAGCTGGTTTTACACTGGACACCTGGTTGATTTATCGACTATTTGTTTCCAATATTACATATAAAATTGTTAGCCATGCGCTACAATGTACCCTCTCCCACCACAGGCCGATAAAATTTCTGGGGTGAGCACTATCACTGGTCTCAGTGGTCAGGGCTATAGATAGATCCACTTTACTGAAATTACTGTCTGATGCAGAAGAAGCATCATAAATGCTGAAACTAAAATGAATTCAAAATCATACGCTCAGTGAAACCTCACAAAATGTTGATATTAATACGGACTCGACAAGTCGATTACAAAATGCTTGAAAAAAAAAATTATTGCATGCAATTATTAAATTACAGCATTGATCTTGAAAACTCTTCTGAAAAATATTCATCAGAAATGATGAGATTCTTCAAGTAAATGAAAAGCATTACTGGGGTGCATCTACAATTTTTCTTATTTATCGAATATAAAAATTCCACGATTTCATACAAGTAATGTTCAAATTAGTTGAGAAAATCAGCTCATTTTCAGTTAAATTTGATCCCAATTTCAGTTCCTTAATGAAATCTCTGGATTTTTTTTAACGGCGTGCAATTCACAGCTAACGAATATAAACTTATATAGAAATAAAATTATGGAATTAATTAAAATTTAAATTAATCGAAAACAACCTTTCATATTTTTAATTTCCAAACTGAAACAGTAATTTGCACACAAAAATCTCATGTGGTTAGGCACTAATCAGTCAGCCCACATAACATATTTATGAATAAAAATTCTTTGCACGATTTACCAAATAGCTCTTCCATTTGCCATTGAAACCGCAGTCAAGCATCCTTCTGCTCCAACACTCGGCAGGGTACTAAATTTCCTGCTGAGCAGCTTCCATTTCCATGCCATAATCATTTAAAGGATTCAAATTGCACTGCATATTTGTATAAAGTATACTAGAGCGCAAAATATGAGCAATGAATTGCATAAATATGAATGCAATCATGCAAAAATTATTACATTGAAAATACGTGTTTAATATTTTATCAATAAAAAATCCCCTCGTACTTGCACAAGCAGCTGTCACTGAAAATACACTGGATTAACGACTTAGTAATTAACTCATAATTCTCAACGTAATAGGCATAAAACGGGTTCATATTTTCTTTCAGAATCGTTTCAATGGTAGACTTTTAGAACAGTATTGAAAGGTACATTTTGCATATTACATACAATTATAAAATCTCAATTTGTGCATAAGAAAATTTGTGTTAAAAGTCAATTCAATAGCTGCATTATTAAATCCAAATACTTCATAGCCTACAATAGTAAATTTAATTTTGTTAATTTTTCCTTCCTCTTTACATCTGATACGTTTAATTCAATAGATGCAATTCTAAATCCAAACACCATAGCGACAGCAGCGTTAAAATTAATTTGCCCAGCCACAACAACATGCTTCACTGACGCAATGAAAAATTGCAGTCCGTGACAACTACAATTGCATATTAGAAATGCTCTTGACACATTTAGACCAAATAAGCAGGAAAAAAGATGCATAGCATGATAAAGGATTTATCAAACTGCACACAAGTTCGAGACTTTTTTCCATATACGCATACATGGAAAAAAAAATTTCAATGTTATTTTTTTCACATACTTCAAAATATACAAATAATATTACTGCTGTAATGCAGGAAAGCACCATCAATTGTGCAAGTTACATGTGTAGGCCCTATATTTTAATTCTCCGAGAAACATTTTATACAGGTTTCTGGCTTCCTAGATTTCAATAACTAATTGATGAGCATTATATATGCCTACCAGCTAAATTTATTGGCATATTACAAATTCAGTCAGAGAAAAATATACATGAATATAAAATGTTTCCTAGGCCTTATGTGTGCTCTTATTTGATATACATGTATATACTGCACGGCCAGGTATTCCAGACTCCATGGCGTCATGTGACAATGCGTTGCCATGGCATACATCAAACAAAGATTAAATTAAAAAAGTAGGAGGAAAAGCAAATGCACGCAGGTCTTCTCTATATAATATATGCCTAAGCTCACTTGCAAAAGTCAAACAGCAGAGACAATAGGATACATTTTCCAATGAATAATAATGTTCAAACATCCTATATGAGCACGATGATGAAAATGTATTAAAAAAAAAAAAACGTGCACCTGCAGAATTTCCATCGTTTCTGCATTCTAGAGTGTATACAGCCTACACACAAGTAAAACGTATAAGATCAAGATGCAATCTATAAGGCCGGAATTCATAGTCGTATAAGTAGTACTTATTTGTATACTTTTAACACACAAGTTGTGCTTATTCGACGACTATGAATTCCAGCCTAAAAGTAAGATTCAAAGGGGTAGCAATTTTTACAGATAAAACAATCTATGCAGATTTAATCCCAACTTGGTCGACAAACAATAAACGCCATCAAAGACTTACCTATACCCAATTGTTAGCTTGATTGTTGAGTCTGGGTCTTCTAAATGACTTTCAACAAAATTGCAAATAGGCCTACTTGTAGCTTACTTGGCACCAAAATAGCTACTGCCTAAACAACAGAACGGGGAACAAGTGTGAGCATATCATGTGCTGATGTTAGCAGTTTTGAGATTGGCCCGCTAAATGTTGAACGATACCCAAATTTCAGAATGATGGAATTGAATCCTGCAGCTAGTCTCATTTTAGCAAGTGTTATGTTACCCTTTGATCACATAAATTGCATCGTCTAATTAATTTGAAAACATCATATATACATGTGCATTAAAATGTTTGTTGGTTGAGGTTAAGGGCTTCGAGCCAACACATTTTAGTACATGTATGTACTGCAATGAAAACAAGAGAAAATATCAATACAGTTTAAGAAGCCAATGAACCTAGATTTTATAAAGTAACTTTAATTAATGCCTGGAGGCCTATCCCATTTTTTCTTGCTTCCATTGCACATGCATTGTGTACTATAATCCAATATACACTTGCACGCAAATACGGCATGCATGGTAGCAAGGTTAGAAACCTCTAAAAAACATGATCAGCAGTGTTAAAAGCACGCTAAGTAATTGCGAGCAACAGCAAGCTGTTGATCAATTTAAAGGGTCAGGTACAGTATGTCACGTTGTAATACGGCGTGTTTATAAATTCTGAAAATCAACTTACAAGGAATTTTACAAGAATCCTATATCTGCAGCCTATAATATTGCTTTGAAAACGTTATCTCGATAGCATACAAAATGACGTATACCCCGCGAGTGCTGATTATTATTATCACCATCAGGAGATTAAGCATTTTAAAGCTCTAAATATACCAAATGCATTTAAAGGTGGAATTATTTCATTTATGAGCCATTTTCATTTAAATTATTACTATTATTTCAAATGTAAGATACAAAGTTTGGATGTCTGCAATTCCTGCACTGCATACATGTACAGGAGTTAGCCCATTGCGATTATACTATTTAGTAAGCCACAACATACAAACATATGATTACGTTAACAATCTAATGAACGCAACAAATATTCTTTCTTAATCTCCACGAAACGAAATTTCAAATGGGATCCATGTGTTCCAGGTAAGTCGTTTTTACCATAATTTGAGCTGCTTATTAACAAACATGTAGGCATATATGCATGTACATGTATTACAGTATAGGCTATAGTAGCTAGCAGAGCAACACCCAAAAAGTTTGTTATTGTACCCTCATCATATTCTTTCCTGTAGTAAAAGCTACACCAAATCACCAATAGATTGGTCGGCTCTGCAAGTTTGCTAAACTATGGAAAATCATTACATTTTAAGTGTCGCCATTAATCACAATGTTCCAATTCCGATAATTAATGTATACATTCTAACTCTTATTTCGTTACTGTACTCAAAATCACACCTCACATGTGCTCCTCCGCAGGGACTATACGACAACCAGTCCATGAGGGTAGTATAACAACATGTTTTCTACAAAATTGTACAAGACGCAATTTGTCTTATTGTATGAAATTGCAATCATACAGCAGTTACCTTAGCAACACTGTTGCAGACGATAAAAGTGGCAAATTGTACGTTTTCTTCTTCTTGGAAATTGAACTCCCACTGCTCTGTTTACAATTTTAATTAAAATATTTCAGTACATGTACTAAAAATCTTTCAGCAACAATTTTCCTTGAAGTGCATTTGGTTCTTCTGAAATTTAACTCAATCAATACAACAAGTGCCATCAATTGGGTAGACAGACAGTCTCAAGCTGCTGAAATGCCATAGAAACGCTCCATTCGTCAGGTGGCTTGCTTTACAGTGATTATGCTACAAACCCTATAGCCATTGTAATAATATAGGAATTTTATATAGGCCGAAGTAGCCTACAGGCTGTAAAGTTTTGCAACATGATGACAGAAATGTCATTGGCATAGTACATGCATATATGTAGAACTAATTTCAAGTGATCTAACAACCTAGGCAATTAGTAAACCTATTATGACCTGCCCAATATTCAGGAAGTTTTCGAATTTTTTTCCAGATTTCAGATTAAAATGCATGAAGGCTAGATGTATATACAGTAGATGGACCCCATATAATCTACAAGAGATGCATTAGTACAGCAAAGATATTTCAGGCCCATTAACCTGCTTTAAAATAAACATTCGCTACATCCATGTAGGGCCTATTAACTTGGGCACATTTTATACTAACATTAAACTGTTTAACGCATTTTATCTTCGCTTTTTTTTGTAGACCTGAAGGGTATAATTGTCCAATAATTAACCGAAAGTATAAATTGTGCTGTGCTGAGAGACTACAAGGGGTTTCATAGACATAGGCAAGCATGTAAAGTGACACCGAGGGGGACATGGTTACCAGGATACATGTATCTTGCCAATTTATGTTAAGAATTTCCTGTGAAATACACAAATCCTCTATAATGTGTCCTTTATAAAACCTGCTTGTATTCCTGAGCACCAAAACACAATTGCATCCTTTATAGAACCTCAGCGTCATAACTATTTATGCACAACAGGCTTTTACCACAAAATTTCGCCTAGGTTCTTACTTGATTGGGAGGCGTGCCAATTTGCTTTTAAAAAAAGTAAGAGCCTAGTAAAATCATAAATATACCGCAACGAATAGAGATCTGTTGGTTCGTTTTTAAAAAATGTCCATAAAAACTAAGCAAAGAAAAAATTGGAGATGGTTTACTTATGCACAATGTTCTATCATAAAGTCTATGCAAAATGCTCGTTTCTACCATGGGTTTTAAACCAGAAAAATTGCATGGGTGTTGTGCTTCAAGTTTACGGATGAAGTAAGCAGCATATAACAGAACAAAATGAAACCATACCCAAAATTGATCGCATTCACATTAGACACTTTGTCAGGTAGCCTATAGATAAGAAAACTAGTCTTAAATCCTCTGGGAAGCTGTTGAAGAACGGAATTGGGTATTGCTAGATCCAGCTGATCAACGAACTACCCAGCATTTGCTGCAGTTTTTAGTTCACAGCTGATCAATGAGAGTACTCAAATAAGCATGTTCCGTCATGCAAATAATTGAAGCCTGATAAACATTATTGCGATGAATTCTTACCAAGCATACGCGTTCGTCATTTCCCTGATAAATAAAATGTAGGCTATCATCAAAAATGCATCAACTATTCTTATTAACAAACACGAGCATGTTCTGATGAAAAGCAGTTTTAAAACAATGGCGTCATGTGATCATTCGGGTATTGCAGATGAGCCCTTTTGGTAACCTTTTGGGAATTGTCTTTGAGATGAAAGGGCTTCATTTTCAATGAATGAAGTTCAACATGCATTTACGTCAACCGAAAGCAAATTGCCATTCAACTCCTCGGGGCTCTAGCGTCTACGAGCTTAATGTTTCATAGAGGCCAACTCGCATGTTGTGTTTTTTATCACATTGAAGCAAAGACATTTGAGCATATGCATTTAATTTCTTATTTTTTATTTAAAACTGTTAACGTTTTCATAACATTTCCAAGACAAGTTGTATTAATTGAAAGGTAATATTACAACAACAAAAAATCCAGAATGTATGCAAGCAGGCATTTATCAATTATCAGTTTGTAAAATTTAGCATGTGTACACATGTGTAGTTTTCGTTTGTGCTATATTACTGCAAACACAAATGGCCAAAAAAAATGAGGTTCAAGTCATGTGTTTTATATTTAGGTTTAGAGTCATATATGGCTAAATTTCAAATCAGATTTTTTATACATTCAGCAAAGCATTCAGCAAGAATTAGTGTCTAAATTTTAGTAATACGAGCTTTGAAACCTGATATTGTTCAAACTCTAATTCAGCTCCTATTCCAAAACGAAATCTGTGAATTACCTAAACACTTGCAAGTAAAGTCATTGTTTACATTCAAGTTTTTATGCTTAAAATTTAATTTGGCAAACATGTACTCGTACACAGTTATAGAGGTCCGATTCTGGATTAGGGAATCTTGACCTTAGCAACAGCTATAGAATACGTTTAATTCCTGGTGTAGGGGTTTTATAAGCATCCCCCAAAAAGAGCAAGGTATTCTCGTGATTTCAGACAACTATTTACTCACCAGTTTATTTGACCAGCTGTTTCGTTCGAAGCACACTGCATCTCTTGATTCTTGTTGCCCTGTACTGCCATACCATGCCATATCTCCGTGATGTGTTTGGTGTGGCTGGCATCGTCCTCATACGGAATTCAGGTTCAGGCACTCAATTCATTGTTGCTAAATCGTTGTTTGACCCCCACATTTCGAAAACGACGATCTCTCGATCGTGTTTACAGAAGCATATTCGGTACAATGCCACTGTAATGTTATAGCGTTCGGTTCCATAGTCTTGGATCGGTCATGACTCTTTCCACGATTTCCAGTGCTTGCTTGGCAACAATTTCGGCAGCACCAAAACGAGCAGACATTTAATCCGCCATGTTAAATTTCTCCCCCACCGTATCTCTTTAAAACTCAACGTTATTGGCTCATTTCTCCATCTGCCCGAATTGAAATCCAATCAGAAGTTGAGTCACAGTTTCTCATTATCCAATGAACGTAACTAACATTGGTTGTCTTGGAAATAAGCTGGATCTTGGTTTTTTTCGCTTCGCACAATGGCCTGGCTGATTGTGGATAACAATGACAGCTAGATGGCTCTGCTAACATGTGCAGTGTGAAAATTTGCTTTCTTTATAAATTGCTCAATAAAAATGTTTCCAGACATTCGAAACAAGTTGTTTGAAAACTGAAATATGCGTATGATATAAAGTTTGCACTGTACCAACTTTAAAACAAAAGATATTAAAGATGTAAAAGATGGGTGGGCTAAGCACAAGCGCGGCGAAGCGCCACAATATGTGGGGTAGCAAAATAAAAAAAATACTCACTTTTTCTATAATTTTCATGGCTTTGGTTTCGTCACTTATGGTACATTCAGTGGCGGCTCGTGGATATTTTCAGTGGGGGAGCACAGTAAAAATGTGCGATCGGAGAGGTAAATAGCCTGGCCGTTCCCCTCGCATAGCTCTCCGCCTCTA
>JAQGCC010002293.1:0-19054 GCA_034698905.1 Xestoiulus laeticollis | reverse complement strand
TAACCTCGGGTTAAAATATAACTCTTGGTTAACCTTCAGGTTAGATGTATGTACTGCACCAATTAACACTTGATAAAACAACGTAAACACTGCGTTGTTTTATGTGTTGGTGCAACACATACAGCTAACCTGGAGGTTAACCAAGAGTTATATTTTAACCCGAGGTTAGTAAACCTTAGATTGGTTCAACCGGCCCTTAAGGATAGATTAACATCCTTGAGAAAATGCTACTGTACCTTTACGATGTATATAACAATATTAAACCTTACAGATAATCCAATTAATCCTTATTCCAGGAATTGCAAGAAGAATGGTGGTTAAATTAACAAGAAGCAAGAAAATGCTTTTCATGAATATATAACATTACCTTTTTCTGTATTTGAATGCCAGGCTATTCATTCATTCATTCATTCATTCATTCATTCATTCATTCCTTCATGCACTCTTCACAATAAAATCTTTTCCACCTCATGTGCATTATAAAAAATATACGATAAATCCTTAAAATTACATACTCATCAATGGCATCAGTCTCATCTCTTTTTCCCATCCTATAATATTTTAGTATGGTAATGTTGTTGAAATTTTGTGATACCAGTAACTGATATCAGCATTTCAGATGTCACATGCAATCATTGTTCTAAAGCCACGCGAAACTTTCCGATGTCCATCTAATAGTTCCTAATCTATTCGATAAAAACTAGCCAACCCTCAAATAATTGCAATGAGAAGTTATTTATCAATTCGATCAAGTGATCCCATTTTACGAGTGTCCAGCCGCTCAGTGGTCTTAGACATGGTTGAGTTGAAATACTTTTAGGTATAGCCAAAAGCAGCTATAAAAAAAAAATTGAGCCTGGGAAAAAAAGCGATGCTTCAGGTGACTTGGTCTCGGGGAAACCATGCTGTCAACTCCAGCCATCAGCTTAAATCCCCTCATTCGATTCCCTGCGGAAGAAGTACAGCTGATATGTTGGTAAACCATTGGATATCAGCAGTAGTGGGCAGTAGGGATTTAGTTTCGGGATTGACTTTCCTCCTCCTGTGTGCCTCTGTCACGAGGGGATTTTTTTCTGATGGATCATTAAGACCAGTTGCCAGTCAGTAAGCTGTGGTTTGCTCATTCCTGGTCCAAATACAAAATCCATCCCTTCTTCTCTCATGCACACTTGCATGCACACGATTATTTCGCTGTCTGCGGCTTTATTTTCAAAGTGAAATACTTTTTCTCGTTTTCTTCCTGTATCTTGTCCAAGTTTCATATGACCGAGCAATTTCACAAAACTGACGATATGGGGATCACATGCTCGCACACCACAGTGCACTATACAAAGTGCATAACTTTTTCCAATATTGTTCAACATTACTTGTTTTACCATTTAGTTTTCTTTGAAAAATTATCATTGCAATACTGCAGAACAAAGCCATTGATTGCCAATTTAGGTTGGCAAACCATACGAACTCGCATGTTCGTACTGATTGCCGCTTTTTTCGGGGCAGCACATTTCGCGGAAAAGTCATTACTGAATTATGTATACTAATAGCAATGTTTCTCTAAATATTTCAAAATACGGCACACACAATGGCTCTAAAGGTGCCACGGGACATCATGTTTTCAATTTTGAGTTATTATCCATTTTCTGCCCTCTAGGTCGGCAAACATTATGAGCTTAAATGTTCGTATGGTTTGCAGCACTTCAAGGGGCAAGCAGTTTTCCACATTTATTAAAACATGACACAAAATTACAATAAGGTGTCACGGCAAAAGTGTTTCTAATTTTTAATTTGTGTTTCGCGTTGCATTTAATTGCTATTCAGTATAATAATTTATGGCCAAATTCCAAACGAGTTTAACCCTTAACCCATTAATATGCCATCTTCAATATAAATTTAAATATTGGATTCAAGAGATCACTAACATTAGTAAAACCACATTAGACGAAACTTTCATACAATGCTCTAACACTTTATTATGCTGTTCGAAATAATAAAAATTCTAATGGATTTTTGACAAACCAGTGATTCCAAAGACATGTTTGACATTTTAATTTAATTATTTGAAACCACGGTAATCTACAACTATTTTGAAGCACAATATTCATTCTAACTTTTGGCCAGGGCTCAATTTTTG
This sequence comes from Xestoiulus laeticollis, assembly GCA_034698905.1. Taxonomy (NCBI): domain Eukaryota; kingdom Metazoa; phylum Arthropoda; class Diplopoda; order Julida; family Julidae; genus Xestoiulus; species Xestoiulus laeticollis. Next base: position 16,923 of record JAQGCC010002293.1, on the reverse strand, counting down.
CATAAAATCTCATTACGCAGTTGCTGATCAGTTACCTTTAATGCAAGAGGTGCGCACTCATATACAGTATATGGGAATAGGCAATATATGGGCATGGTGTTATTAAACGAAATTGCAGTAGATATTAAAGCGCGATTCAAAAATTACCTCGGTATTCAACGCTAACAAGATTACGGCATCTCAGTTTTCTATTGCTTTTAATCGTTAATCGTCAACATGTTTGCTCTTCATGTGTATGCTGATAAACTATCACGTTCAACTTTTATGTGATGCACACGTGAAGGTTATTTGCCAATTTAAGCCAGATTTTGATTAAAATTTTAATGTTTTTAATCAAACATAAGGGCTTCACAATTTTCAACATTTGCACTTGAACGATAACGAAACGCTAACTTTCTTCAATTTCCATTCACACTTTAACATTATTTTTGGTTCAACCTAATTTCATGCTGCTGCACATAGGAGATATAAAGTATAGCGTCATATTAAAATATAATTTCAACCCTTGGTGATCATTAACCTCTAATTTTATGTGTCGTATATGGCCTGTGAACATCACCCATGCATTTTGTAGACCTACAGTGTATATTCGTGAAAGTCATTGACTGTACTTTCAATATATTTTTTGCACCATAACAATCTACTTGATATTATTATATCGCATGCAGATGCTAACCGTTATTTCCCACGTAAAATGATGGTGCGTTATTTCTTTAGTAATCAACAGTAAAAATATAGAAACGGCGGTTCAAGGTTTTAATAATGGCAAGCATCTTCTTTAGAAAATGTACTAAAATAACCAATCAACATAATCATATTACTAGAATGTTCCCTTTAAAAAGATTAAATCAAACTGAAATCAGATTTCATTTAATGCCAATTTTACTTGGTTAAATTGCAGTTATTTTTCATTTATAACAGAATATTTCTTTTTATTTATAAAACGGGTATTAAAATATCGAATTTTCTACTATTAGTAATATATGTATAGATAACCATTCCTGTAAATGTGAAATCAAAATTCAAAATAATTTTAATTCTACAACAACTCCAGTCTAAATGTTTAAATTGAAGTTTTAATTAATTTATTTTATGAAAGTTACCTGTCATATACAAGCAGATTTATAGTGTGTAGACTTTTTCTAGAATTTTACAAAAGTTGTATTTCTGGTTCATCTGTTAAATACATTTATTAACTAAATTTTTACACAGGTATTTATATTTAAAAGCCTATTTTTATTTACAGCCCACGTTTGTAAGCTAATTCGGATGAACATATTTGTAATTATGCTTAAATTAAGAAGAACTAGCATGATATAACAATTATTGATATTATTATATAAAACTACAATTTTTTTCTCCATTTTAAATAAAAACTTGCAATTAATATTAAGTTTGACCATATGTTAATTGGAAAACCGCAGTTTTAAACTCGCTACATTTTATGAAATTTACAAAGAGGAGCTTCTAGATTCCCTTATAGTGGTCAATTTTAACCTTGTATGTTCTCTAAAAATGCAAACGCTAACCAACACGGGCAGATTTAGAAGTGTGTCCATTCCAATTGAGAAATCGCTGTCAAGGGAAAATGCCAACTTCAATCAAGCTAAGCTTACTTAAATAAGCTCAGTGCCATTGAGGCTATTGAGGTTTGCCTTAGCGCTTCTTATCAGTGTAACTAATGCCGTCTTTAATAAAAGGAGCCATCCTTCAAGAGCATTATGCCAGCCGCAATCTGAATGCTTTTTCTGAACGATTGCAAATGTGCCAAGTCTTGTTCTTTTACCCTGACAAGTGTGCTTAAATAAAACGTACGATATAAAGGTCCATGTTTACCTTAGCTTGAGTAAAGCTGATAATTTCGTTTTAAGCAGATCAGCAGGTTGGCTGCGACACTTATTTATTGAATCAAAACAAAACTTCCTTTATGGAAATTAAGGACTTTCCCATGTGTATTACCAGTTTTGGATTACATTTATCAATGCTGGAAATTTTTAATAGGCAATTTGTAACAGGTTATTGTAAAAAATAAAATTGTAAGATTATGGTTTAACATAAATGTATATATTGGGAACAATATGTATAAAATTCTCATTCACCAGAGCGTGACGAAAATAGGGACGGAAATTGCCACCTATCCCGCGCATGCACAACACGACACTTTTTTTCTGCCTCCAATCAGAGATTTTCTTGAATTAAATTCCACATAACCAATTTTTTTTTAATTAAGAGCCATTTTCTTAAATTAAATTTTTCACAACAAATGGAAAATAATCCAATGTATAAAATCAACTTTTTCTAGAAGCTTAAAAGTTTTCTTCTGCCATGCGAGTATCTCACGCACTTTTTGAATAGCAAGACATCAATCTGATATCTTAGCTACCTAAAGACCTATAGGATACAACACCTATGCATCGCTTTAAAATCTTTACTGTATTAAAGTTTATTTTTATATTAAATAAATATCTTTGAAAGGTGACAAATTTATCGAGCAGGTATAATATTTCATTGTAATGGTATATTAGGCTATACAAGCCGTATCTGTCATAACAATGTAGTAAGAATTCCTATAGGTATACTGTAAAAGTTTCAAGACAAGTTTAATAAAATTCCAATTATGCTTTAAGGGTGGTTTCTTTAGTACTGCATACCCTATATAGCATATGCATCATTTCTGAAACATAACTAAAGCTATATTGTGACCTTACAGACACCTATTATGGTGATATGTATTTTATACCCAAGTTATAAAATTATAAGATACATTAAGAATGCCTTAAATTTCAGTAAGGGAACACCACTGCCATGTTATTTCCCTGTACAGGGTTATTTGGCAGACACCAACGTTTCCTCGAAACTTATCAAATTAGTAGCGATTGTTCCTTTTATAGGGTAAATAGGGATTAAGAGCAGCATGGGATGCGTTAAGGTTGGTGGGCAAAGAGCTTCGAGCCTCGAATCGAAATGTGTTTTTAAGTAAATTCCCAAGTTGGGATTTCCACGATTTGCCTTAAATTAAGTGATCAGCCGAGCATTATGGATGGCGATTTTCACGCCGAAATGTTTACGAGTTTCCACTCGGAAGCGAGTGCATCATCCATTCTCGCTCTTCGTGTTGCAATTACCTTTTTTCATGGGTTTCTCTCAACACATTCTTCACTCGGGGGCATTCGAACAATGCATATTCTGTATTCCTTGCTAACTCGGGAAGAGAGCCGTCGAGGCACAATCTTGGCAAACGAGCCATTTCATTTATCTACTTCCTCCTCAATTGCACCTCGTACCTACAATGGTCGACGCATATTGAGTCCGTCATTAAAACGGTTCCCAAATTAAGCATCGCTAGTGAAAATAACGAATTTCTTTTGTTAAAAAGGCATAACGGAATCTAGTGCTGAAGGACATTAAATTAGCCCTCGTTTGAAATTTATGCTTGAGATAAATGAGGCTAATGTCACTAATGAAAAAGTTTCAGTTTGCAAAGGTGGTCGTTGTAAACTTGAACAATTTAAGAGATCCCACATGTACCCCGACACAATTAGCAGAGAATTTACCTTTGTGAAAACTACAAAATTCACACATAAATGAATATTTTGCTAGAAAACGTGTTGCTTCGTTTTTTGGTCTTCTATCTAAATTTTATCTCATGCTTGTAAGTTAATTTTTATTTCATTAAAAAGAAATATTTGTACTTTTTATTTTCTTTAATATTATTTGATAATATTTTTAGGATAAACATATACCCCATGTAATATTTTATTGATTCTTTATTTTTTTAGTAAATAATAGAAGAGGGTATTTACGTATTTATTCTTTCATTTTTTAGAAAGCACATATGAAATAAGTATAAAAACCTCACAAGTATATACGTTTATCTTAATCAATAATTCGATAACTTGGTGTTTTTCTTCATTAATAATTTTTTACATATAAGGCATTTTTCTTGTATAAATTCTGACTCGCAATATTTGCCGTTGAATATAAGTAAAACGAAAGCCACATACAATTTTAATAATTAAATATAAATTTTATTTTTTCTATCTTTGTCTGTGTTAAAATCAATAACCTTTACATGTTATCAAAAAAGGTAAATGCCGAAAGCATGTACTGCATGATTAATTTTATAACAATGGAGATAACTTCCTATGAGTTTTGCCACATACATATAAAATGCAATCTACAACACTGCATTAACTGGTAAATAGTATCTGATTTAAACTTAACTTGGAAAAATAGCTGACTTTTCATTGAAATGTAACCTTAAAAATTTTGAATTGAATTGCCCAGCTAGTGCAGCTACAGGTAACGTACGTGTTCTTTTATAATAGAATTGCACATAACATAGACGTTGGAAGTAGCAAAGTTCCTCACTCCTGTTATAAAAAGCTTTGAGGCTTCTTGAAGCCAAATTAAAGCTGATACGATTTTATACCATATCAATTATGAAATATCTATATCTAATTTATATCACATTGTTATACAAAACTATATCCTTCCAAAGGTTATATCATTATCACACAAAACGAAAACAGTTTATTTCCCTAAAAATGTAGGGCATTGCAATCCCTATCGCATATACCAATTAATGCACTTTCCCATCACATGATAGCGGTATTATTTATTTTGTGACTTTTACCATTTTACTTTTGGTAACAGACATTAATGGTAGACTTTACGATTTATCAGGAAATTAAAATCGTTTGGAACTTGTCTCCTCCTCAGAAATAGTTCCCAACCCTATCTGTGTTTGAACATTTGCCATCATTTATTCTAAAAACCGATCAATACCAAGCCTTTTCTTAAACTATTATGAATAAGGGCATTGAGTGAATATCAAGTGCACAAAAGAAAGCTATTGATTAATTCAAGTTGTATGTATATATATTTGCTATTCGCATTCTTTAGAGGATTGTTGATTGGGTTTATAATAACTATATACTGCAAATGTGGTTTCCAATGAATTCTTTGGTTTGTGTTTTTCTCAACCACACTTTCATATTCTAGACTTAATGCACGCGATATAGAGTTTTTCATTCAGATTGGGGTGGTGCATTTATACAGTTATCCAGTGTTTAAGCGCTCAATAATTCTACTGCAGCTGTCAAATTCCGCAATTAAGAATATACTAAAAGGCAGTTTGCATGGATTTTCCTGTTAGAAAACGCCGTTGTTTCTGAATGGTGCTAATAAATATAGCCAGGTAACTATTATATTTCTATACGTCTCCGCCCTTCTTTTTACTTAGGCTTAATCCCATTTAAAATCCGGTCAATTTCCACGATTATTTATGAACAATGGCATATAGTTGACTCCAAACAACTGCACACTTTTTAAATAACAGCATGAATAAAATGTCACGCAAAGTTGGCTACACCTGTGGTTTATATGTTCCAGTCACAATGGACAAATCATAAATGGGGAGTCTATACAAACAATGCACGACGTAACATAAGTCTTTAGATTTTAAATTCCATTCATATTTGTAAAATAATAAATGAACTTATTTGACACAGTTAACACATGTGTTGCCAATTGAGTGGTACTTGAATAACCATTGTAAAATACAACTCAAGCTTATGTTTCTATATTATAATTCTAAATGTTGCTCCATTAATAATCAATTTTTTTTTATAATATCGACTGAGAAAAACACTGGGCAATGCCCATTTATCATAAGTAATAAATTTATAATTCATCAAAAATATCAAAGCTTCTCAAAGCAAATTCCAAACACAAGTTTGATGATGAAATTGCCACTATTTGATTAAAATTGAGTATTAAATACAGGATTAAAATTTCATAAATCATTTCCTTTGAAGACTATATAATTAAAACATATGTATTTAGTAGTTTTATCGTGATGCCTCTGTAAAACATGAACGAAAGGTTGAAAAATTCAATATCTGGTTGGAATATGGATCAATGAAACAGAATTGAATGACACATACTTGTCAAATTAATTTGATTGTTTTATCTTAGAATTAGATGTAGATAATGGCCAGTTGATAAAACATTCCAAAATACAATGTAAAACCAAACTTTTATTTCAAAGTGTCATTAATAGATCGAGGATTTAATATTAATTAATCAGTTGAAAATTTTCTATTTAATTCCAGGAAATTAAAAAACCACGCTGTAATGCATTCATCTAAATGTATGCCATATATAAGTAAAACAGCCAAAATGCAGAATTGCATCATTTTTATTTTAACTTCAGGAAAATTCACATTTTCTACAACACTAATAATCGATAAAACAAGAGTATTTTTTCTCCACATTTTCATTTCAAATTTAATTAAACCTTAACGATGTCACGGTTAGATCGTTCAATAAACTCCAGATTCTACATCAGTGTTAGTTGAAAATAGTTATATAACAGTTTGACTTTCTTACTGCTGATTTCGGTCTACGTTTAATCTAGAAGGTAGTGCATTCATGCCTAATTAAACTTGTATTCTACTGTATGAATTTGAAAAAGATTCATAGATGCTAGTGGAGAATTAATTTCATGGTCGACTGCAGTTATTGGCAACCCTAGCCATAATTTAATCACGCTACAAACACCATTGATTTGTGCTAATAAAGCAAATCATTACATTACCTACAAATTTAATGGAAAGAATAACATTAATATATTCTATGAAGAAGCCAGCAAAAATAATTCTGTAAGCCTGACAGCTGCTACAACGTTATTCCCAATATTAATATACGAGCCAACACCAGCTGAAGTATATTACACAGATGGCAAGATTAGTGCAGGGAGAACACTATTGTTCAAAATGTGCCAATGTGTTTCCTATCAAAATTGTCACATCGAATATTAGTTAAATTTCTGGTACATGGATTGAATCAATAATGGACGATGAAAAATAATTCCACGTTATAACATTTGCTAAAAGATAAGCACTTCCTTACAAGTATAAATGCCCTAATTAAAGCATAATCTATAATATTCCTGAGACAAAGAAATGCACTATTTAGTTTATGCCAAAAGCTTGAATTCCTTATCATAAATATTGATGTGCCAGTCTAAAGATCAGCATTTTTCAATATAAAAAGCCATCTCTATTCTATGCAATGAAAGCCTAATTGAATATCATTCAACCGGTTGACAGCTACGCTTAAAATTTCTTCTCGCCAAGAAAGATTGCAAAATCATGAAAATTCTTTCAATTCTAATTTTAATTAAATTGTATCATTGCCACGAGTGTTTTGTCAGATAAGGAATTTTGTTATATCAAACGAGTCTGTCACTTACCATTAATGTAAAAACATCAAAGTAATTTGAATCACAAAACTACGTGAATAGCAAATCATGTTGACGAAACTTGCCAGCATACATGTAGGTTATTTTTTTAAAGCAATCGTATAAAGTACGGTTTAAAGAGATATAAATTCAAATTAAGTGTTTGGCATACATGAACCAATTTTATCATGACAGTTCCATTGGTTTTCTTTTAAATGTTGGTATGCATCTATCTATAAAATAATAACGAATTTAAAGATATCTCAGCAGAGAATAGTCACTGCATGGTTTCCAATTCTAAGAAGCCATACATACCAGTATCATATGCAGTCTAAAGTTTTGCATCTACATGTACATGTATGTCTGCTGAACATTAAACTTCCAATAAAAAACACACAAAAAATTAACCTTTATGTCCACCTTTTCAACATATTCTGCAAAGTCAAGGATTACACAGAAATATATTTCTATATAGTTTTGTTTAGCCTATAAGGCAATAACAATGGACCCAAATGTTGTTGTGGTTGCTTAATAATGCAATCAACATCAGAAACATGATTTTCTAAAAAGAATATTTTAATATGACCATCTCATTAAGTCGTGCAACTTCTCCTAAGGTATTCAAACATGCACATGTACACTAGAGTGGAAATTTTTTTTGGTAATTAACTTGCATTTTGTGCAACTTTCCTGTTATTTACGTAGTGCCATCTATGCAGTGTAAATGTTTAGAAGTACACATTTTTAAAAAAAATGTGCAAAAATCTATGTTTCATTTCTCACCGCCCTTGGGCCGGGACACACCAAAAACACTTATGTGGGCATGACATTTACAGCACAGACTCCAATCAGTACATTGGCCCTTAATGTATATGTTAGAGATCCAAAGAATTAAATTTTGAATCTAAATAACATGTAGAAAATTGAAGCATCTCCAAGTTAGAAAACTTTTTTCTCCTTTTGAATTATAATTCAATACCCAATTGAAAAATGCTGTAACCCAGCTGTTATGCCATGTAGATTCTGATTTTATTAAAAATTTTAATACATACGAGTCAATAATAGTGATATCTTACTTTACGTGTCATATTTAGCTGTCATTTGTTGTTCATCCAAGCATTGGAGTTTGTTAAATTGGAGTTGACTGAGGTTTTGCAGAAATTCATGCCTGTATTTCTCATAAGTTTCCAATTAATCTGATGGCATAGCAATAAGCAAGTGCCAATATCGGATGGTACTATACACGTATTCTGAAACATCTATGCTCGTATATATAGCAAAACTAAAAAAAAAATTGATGTCAACTATTGTTGGGATGACTGACAATAATGAAATGCGATACTAATGAGAACTATGAATGCATGCACGCTTATTATACACGTATAAAAGCAAGCAGAACATCATTTGAAGAAAGCCCATATACCATGCAATTGAAAGACCGTCGACAATCCCTGGCAAACTTAAATCTATACGCAGCAACCTTAAAGGGTAAAACACCTTGTGATACGCTGTTCAAGATCCAAAATCACAATCCAAGCCTTGGATTAAAGCCATAATTAAGTGGCCAATTTAAGGACATATTGGACTGGGGCACTGCAATTCTTGTTCTGGAAATAGGGGTTATCTTCCTAAGGATGTAATACACTTTGTGCAGCTTCTTGGAACTAGAATGAAGAGATAGGGCCTGTTAGCCTGAAATTAGGATCATAACTTGAGATAGCGCATCTTTGGCGAAGCACAGCTGCTGTCTTAAGGAAAACAACGATGACAACATTGAGAATAGAATGGCGTTGGGGAATTATGTGCCTGCTCTTAATTCATGCCCCACTTAAATGTGCTACGAGACTACACTAGCAATTATTTGCTTCGCCAAAAGCTTGATGACAATGCAAGAGCATCTAATGGGACTCTTTCCAACATGCCAGTGATGATGTCAGTTTAGTGATTTAATCATTGCTAATTTGGTCGTTTGCTAACTTGCTTCCATATTCAATTTAACGTTCCCGAGGGGTAAGGCAGACTGCTACCATGAGAAGTCGAAACTTTCCTATCCCATCCACTCCGCCATTAAGGTTAATTGGACGGAAAATGCTTTAATCGTCAACTAATCAGTGGAATGATAGCTTCAAGGTCTTTTTGAATACTAACTTTGGATAGGAATGGACTTAATCTCACTTAAAACACAGGATGGCTTCATGAAATTTATATAAACTTTAGTTCTTGATGCTAACGTATTACAATGTATAGTTTATAAAATAAAAAGCAGTAATGGATTTAATGGTTAAAATAGGTCTATGTACCAGAATTCATTGTTGCAACATTTAAGTTCAGAGACAATTTCGCTAAACGTTTTAAATTCTGCAATCCTATTTAAATTCTTTGCTGCTAAAGACTATATAGCGCTAATATTTATATAAGGGTAATGTGCGAGTCTAATTTATACAGCGTCTAAGTGCATTATGGGTTTTGGATTGAAAAAGCTAATTGGATTTCTGATACGTTGCATATTTTTTTTTCTTCTTTGCACTCCCTATGCGACTGCTGAAAAATGCTTTAAACCTTTATGATTAGCTTCATTACCCTCGAAATATGAGCAAGAAAAAGACTGAACACCTACTTTTATATTATAGCAGCTTGGGTGTAAACATGATTGTAATTAGAAAGTATCAACACATTTCCATTAATTCCCCATATGAGAATTGTTTTAATGAAGCCTAATGATGAAACTGCAATAAGGTATCCTAATTAATATACCGTAAGTCTTAAGTTTACATTTTGGTCCATTGGATCTAAAATGAATTTGGAGATATGAGCATTTAAAAAAACAAGTAAATGTCTAACTGAACACCCTGTAGAGTTGAATAGGCCATATATAGGTATACAAACTAAGTATTTGGCTTAAGCATAATTCTTGAAGTTCTGGTCGTTAACGAACATATTGATTGGCGACTGACCTAGTTTGGTTTTAAAGCAAATATTTGCTTTCCAAGTAATTGAATCGCGAAGGAATATTTTTAGAATGTTTTTCTAACGCCTTTCAAGTTGCAAATAAAACGAGCAAACATTACACAGGCATAGTTGCGAAGCTGCTTTACAAACAGGGTCCTTAAAATTCATTCCCTTTGAAGTATTTTGCAAGAATGCCGCTTAAAATCCTTCATCGAATATAGACTATAAACATAAGTCAATTCTCGAAAGTACCAAATGACTAAAGAGTGCATTCTCGTATTTTAGCTATTTTGTAATCTGACGTAATTATATAAGCTTAGGGATTCTGATCTTAAGTTTGCAACACAAAAAGGCCACTTAAGGTGATTTGGAAAACCGGCTTAAAATGCTTGAATGTCATCTGGGGATGCTAGGAATAACATTATGTTAACGCGTCTCTTTCAAATTAAAATATAGGAATTGCAAGGGTCTTGGGCTAGTCGTAAAAGACAGTTTCAAGCTAACCTTTCAGTCTACATTGCACATCTAGTTTATAAAAAAACTGTCTGGAGAGTCGGAACAATTTACAAGAGATATCCACGGTCATAAACTACACTTAAATACCCCATAAAATCGAAGACTTTTCCTTACATCATGAAATTACTGAACAGAATTCGAAATTACGGAAGATCACAGTAGGAAATCTAGATTTAATTAGAGGGATATCTAATGACTTCTAGAAGGGGGATTAACATGCTATACCATCTCCAAACAACAAGGTCGATAATCTACTGTTTTGATACGTTTTAACTATTTATCAAGCCTTATCAACTGAAATAAATGTTTTGGAAATTTACAGAAAAATTCATTGTATACATTGAAAAATTGCATGTGAAATTATGTGAAATTGACATGTACATCATTCATCAAGCTTGGATAATAAAAGTTAGAGGAATATACAGTTTCATTGAGATGAAGCTATTGGCTATAGTATAAATTGTAAATGGTTTCTGGTGTAGCAATTGTGCACACAAAATATTCATCTGTGTTTCAAGCTATAAAGATTGCGAACTGATTCTCAGTATTCTTGGACAAATTCGTCTTCTAATTTTCTTTTCTTAATTCTAACAAACATGTGGATACATTGGCCTGTTAATATTCCATGTTGAAGTTACTTATTATAAAGATTTCGTATGTTACAAGATATGATTCATACAAACATAAAGCAAATAGAAAGGAAAACTGTGTTTGTTTATCGAATTGAAAATGAAAATCTTAAATCTATATAACAAACAACGGTTGCAAATGTCGGTTTGTTTGTATATTTGCTTAGTGTGGTTTATGAGAATAGATTGTTATTTAGTTCTTCCCAAAGAAAATTGGGAAAACTTGATGAAAACCGACGTCCAGTGTCTCTCTCGCCTATTTTTTATTTGAAATTCTGTGTGACAAGAAAACGTTCACACTTGTTGTATATTGTTTGTTGCCATATATAAGCAATAACGAGTTAATTTCAAACTTAGACCTCTGGGCTGCTTTGAAACAGAAGGATACCACAGAAGTTGGTTACAACGTCGTGTTTCTTTTCTTGGAACAATTTGCTCAAATCTTTCTGAATCTATTTTTCATTTTGGTGCACAACAATGTACTGAGTCTGTAATTCTGTATGGAATTAAACGAAGAGGGTATATTTACTAAAGTACGAGCCATCACTTGATTAGGCAGGATGCTAGATCAGACATATGGTAACATATGTGGTAACATGTCACTAACCTGACTATTTTATTTGGGAAAATTACAATTGCCAAAAATACATGTAGCTGCAGTAGTAAGCAAGCAGGAGTAAAAATAGAATAGGCCTACATACTGTACATACATGTACATTAAATTATACACTCATGTGCAAAGTAGTATAGAAAGTGTCATTTCTGGAACATCCTCGGTGATCCAGCTGACTACGTTTACAGTCCATATGGCACACCATCGGCAGCAGAAAAATAAATGTGTGTACTTTTCATGTTAAATAGCAAAAGTTTTCAAAATTGTTTTGTTGCCGCTATACGCTTCTATACATTACATGTACATGTAACTCAATTCACTGCAGTGCACCTCTGGCAGAATTTTGTATGAATCGATATCATAAGGCAAAATTTCCTTGACATTGCACATAGGTAATTGACCTTTATAAAAGCCCATAGAAAGGTAAACGCCTATATATCCAGAAATGACACTTTCTATACTACCTAAGCTACAATGTACATTACATATACAGTATATTCCAGCCTATAGGATGTTAACTTTAGCATAGACCGCTCTACTGCTTGGCAAACTCAATATTCCCTGTAGAACAGACTAATGCAGAGTTGTTAGCCAAACAAGGCCGAATTAGGAGCTTATTAAAATCGATCTGAATTGCGCAATTCTACGGTGTATATAATTGAGCACCAATTTGTGCGGCAGACCCAAGAACATTAAACACAGCTTACCATTTCTAACCCATAAAATTATCAATGGAGATAAATTGGAGCATTTTCCCGCTAATAAATTACTGCTAGCAGCCTGTTTTTGGCACAAATTGGCACTCTTCACAAAGCCACGTTCCTATCGATTATCAAATGCATAACTAAGTAAATTTCAGCTTGAAACATAACTTATTAATTGCACGGAAATCAACTAATTAAAGAGCATGAAATTTAGCGTATGCAAATGAACTTGGTTATTATTCCCCTAAATGATAAATATTGCTAAGTACATAGCCATGGCGAGTGCATTAGAATAACTCGGCATGTTGTGAAATGGCTCTAAAAATTACGAATTCGTTGAACTGTTACGAATGCTGTTTATTATAAAGCAAATATAAATTTAAGCTACTATTGACAATGAAGTTTATTTTATCTTAGTCCAAATTGAAAATATCAATCTGCTTTTCACTTTTGCATTGCAAGTTGATAGTGGTATTAATTGTCATACATGTATGTACATGGGGTTGTCAACACAAACATTAAAATATTCTACGTCTATTTAATTTACTTACTGTATGTTGCATGCACATTGGTAATATTTAGAAGGTGCTTTTATGCAAACCTTTCTTTTCATGTAGATGTGGGCATCAACCAAAATAAATTCCAGGATCTCTAAAATGTACCATTATAACGATATTGCCATGAGATAACAAACTAATGCGAATGTGCATGACAAAAAAATTAAGATTTAATTTTCCTTTCTTAATTCCTTCAAGAAACCTACATGTGCAATTGCGCATATGTACATGTATAATATACATGCATGCTAAACAAAATGCATTCGGATATTAAGCATGCTATCTTCTGAATCTTACCAAACATGGCTATATCATAAATGAAAATCTCGTTTAATGGCAGTCACTGGTTAAATAAAGAGGTCAAAAGTTTAAATCTTCGCCGCTATGTTACGAATTCTCGTTTCCTAAATGCATCCTAGCAATAATTAAGCGGGGATGTCAATCGTTCACTTCTTGGCAGCTATTGTGCTTTTTCCTATTCAAGCTGTGCCTGGCCAGGATTTTAATATTCAAATATGCGATGTAGTCATACAGACAAGGGTGCGTTTTTGTGCCTGGTTGATCGCCAATTTGTCATTCTTCGCATCGCTAGGCGTTGCTCGTGGAGCTGAGGAACAAATTAAAATTCGGTCAGATAAAATAGCCGTCCGAATGTTTGCATTATCCCATCAATCACGTAGAAATTTCAATGAAGTAACGCCATTCAACAATGTCCACTGCGAAAGAATATAAACTTCAAGAGTCCAGAGTTGCGAGCGTCCTTTTGTGTTTCCAAGTTGACTATGAAATGAAGTGGATGAATAATGGTACGCATGCAAAAAGTAATAACTAAAATAGAATCAGTCCCACTGTCATGTATTCTAAATAAACCTCGAGTGGACGAATAGTGCATGGAGTCGCCCTTGTGGCCATAACTGTCAAATATATCACAGAGAAGATCTGGTAGGGCGATCCAGTAATTCTTTATAAATTTCAATGATTTTTATCTGCCTTAACGGAGACTTCAAGAAATATCATTTATCCACTAACATGGATAGCAGAACCTTTTACTATAATGCACTAAACGTATAAAATATGTTATGAGGTAGATAAAAATTAAAGTTCTCAACGTCAAATTAAATCTTAAATTTGAGATTCGTATTCAAAGTTCTATCTATTTATCTAGGATACAGTCAATTTATTTTTTTGAAAATGCTCAGAAATTTTTAAATTAATAACTGATAATTATTTATAAATTTTGCTTATGTGCAGCAAAAATTTCATCCTAAAATACACCAACGAAATTTAAAAATAATTGTAATTTAGTAATTTAAAAAATACTGAACACGATTAAGATTGACTGTGTCTATAAAGAATGTTTTAACATTTATCTTTTTCTGAAATTTGTGTTTCGACAGAAGCAAGGCTAACTGAAAACTTGAAACTGTCCCATATAGGAAAGGATGGTCTTGTAGATCCTTTTTAAATTTCCATATTTTACGTTTGTCTTAAAATATCAAATCGATTTTCCTTAGGAAAGGGTGGTGTAAACATCATGTTTTTATCACATTTTTCAGATTTCCATATTTTACGTTGAAGTTCTAAAATTTCAAATCTATTTAAAAAAATTTCGATCATGCACGTGATCATTTCAGTGCAAATAAATTTAGACTAGATAGCATGAGAAATTTTAACAAACAACCCACATGATACAGATTTTAGGGGATTTCATGTGGCAAACAATGTCTGAATGGAATAACTTCATGAAATTTTTTATCTGCAATACGTAATATTTTGTTAGCGAATTAAAAAGAGAAATAAAAATCGATATAATTTAAAATTGCCCACAAAGTAGAAACTGCATGTACATGTATGATCGACTTCAGGTATATTAAAGTTTGCGGTTCTTAACATATGTGAAAAGACGGAACAAGCTTTTCCCAGATTTATCCCGTGCACAACGAGTTATTCTTAAATGGGGAAATAACTAATGGTGCTCTTACACGGGCAATTTTTAGGGCAATTAATTGCTCTACCACTGCTTGCTGAACCTAGTGGAGTAATTTATATAGCCACTAGGCAAGCAATTCTATGCATCTCTAAACATGATATTATTTATCATTTGCTCCATATTAATTGCCCGCAACGTTGCTTTACGTGTATATGGTCCGATGTGGTCGTGACGTCAAAATTGCCAAAACCGAACAAAGATGGACAAATATTACTGACACTCAGTCATTGACTTTAAGACCCCTCATTTAAAAGTTGCAACGCATCCTGACTATTGAAAATGATGTAAGTCATTGGCGCGACTTGGGCAGCAACAAATTAAAGTTTCCACAACAGTGAACCCATCATTATCATATAGCAGCTATATCGAGGGATCCAATTAACCCGAGACCATAATTGCCGGTGCAATACAGATTTCCGAAATTGTATGAAAAACAAAAGGCCTCAATCTTCTTTCAGGACAAAGGAAAAACTAAAAAAAGCTAAATCCGATGCATTTGACGCGACTAATGCTACCTTCGTCAGATCTTCGTTCATTCGCTTCATTGATCTGCGTTAATTGCAAGTTCGGCGCTTAATGAACAGCGTACAAGAGAGGCTAATGGCACTGCGACCATCTGACACTATAGGCCGAGATAACTGTAACAGATACAGATTCAACAGCTAACTCTTGTAATACAGTAGACTTCTTTACGTGAGCGCTGTTAAGCACAAGCCGGCAACGCTTTTCCCCGCGTAATTAGATGCGCGCATGAACAGCGCATGCGCACGTCTAATTCCGTGGAAAAAGCGTTGCCGGCTTGTTGCTTAACAGCGCTCGCGTGAAGGAGCCTAATGAATAGTATTATCTTGGAAACAACCGAAACTGAAATTTATAAATGCATGCTGCTGTTTTACATCTCAAATTCAAAATTTCAATCGGTCTCATTGAGAAAAACTTAGAATAATTATAGATTATGGAACATGGTATTCATACTTCATAGCAATTTTCTGTATAAAGACACCTGTCCATCAAGCATATAGTGACCATGTGTGCCATCCCTTTTGTAACTTTTAAAATTGACAATGCACCTAATCATATTAAACCAAATAGCCTATGTGAATATTATACTTTGTACATTTACATACATTACATGTATGTACAGTATATGTATACATTTCTCTCAGCCCCTCATTTCATTCTTTAAATTACTGCAAGTTTTTAGAAAATATTTCTAAAAATTGCACCAGTTTCACCAAAAATGTACAAATAAGTTTTGCTTAAGGATAAAATGAAGCTTTTGAAGTATTTGGAAATAAACACTGAAAAAAGCCTGCTATTATAAGTGAAAAATATTTAAAAAAAAGAAAATTGGAGTAATACCTAAAAGCTATGAAGAGGACAATGAAAATTTATCGACTAGGAGGAAATAGGGTAAAAATGCACTTGGCATTCTTTGTATAGTAACCATCTTTTTTACAGTGACCAATTTTGCCATTTTTTTTGTGGTCACCTTTACTATACTCAATTTTCAGGGTTCTCAAGTGTCCAGAACACAATGTAACATTGAAAACCATTACATGTACACACTAAATAGCATGGCTAAACTGATGGAACGACACATGACATCCATGCAGCTGCTATACCGTCAGTCCAACCTCATCCAATGGAGGAGTTTGACAATGACTCGTGGCGCCTTTAGTGGACACAATATCGTCCCCTTAGCCCCACTGAGCATGT
>JAQGCC010002292.1:0-19055 GCA_034698905.1 Xestoiulus laeticollis | reverse complement strand
ACGATAGTATACAGGGCAATTTCTGAAAATGGAACTTCATCCAGAAAAGTGAAGCCACTTTGAAACGAAGTGCAGATTCCAGAAAGACGTGATACACATCATGAGTAGCTGCCATCTTGATTGGATTCGCGTAACTCTATCAAGACTAACGGACATCAGGACTCTTGATTTGGTAGGTGTGAAGAAGGTGCAACTGGCCCTTTGTTAATTCACCTTTGCATTGCACAAGCATGGGTTAGGGAAAAATAGAGAGAAAGGTTAACCCAGCCAGTATCCATGCAGGGTTAACCTCAGGTTAATATTCAAAAATAAAATTGATGCCATTTTGTTTTCTGCATGGTTAAACATGGGTTCCATTACCCAGGGTTGTTTTATCAAGGGTTAATTTGTGCAACACATACAGCTATACTGGAGGTGATCGAACATCTATTATATTTTAACCCGAGGTTAGTAAATCTCTTAGATTTTTACCTTAGTACAACCGGCTTTTATAGATCTACAATGATTGAACAACTACAATTAACTATAATGATCGAACTTCTTATAAAAAGTAATGTCCCTATCAAAATGGCAAAAATTCACCACACAAATGTTGTCAGCAAAAACATACAACATGAAAAATGTTACCAACAAAAGTACTTCCACCAAGTTTTTTTTGTGGAAAATGCCACATTTTGCGTAAAAACCTTTGTTGTCAATATTACCGATCTCTACAGAGAGGAAAATAATTTGAATTAAAATTCTTAGCATGATTGATTAGATGATTTTTATAGGATTTAATTCTAAAATCAATATACATGTACATTATCTAATATATGAATTTGATGGGTAAACATCGATGCAAATGTTTTTATAGGTGTCACTTTGTCTGATAAACGATGCGTGATCAGCACCAAAGGATTCCATCGCAAGCAATTTATTGAATGGATTAAACATGTTTTTATTACAAAACGTTTTGCTTGATAAAGGCGCATAAGGTTAAAGTCTGCTTTACATAATTCAAGAATCCTGCAAAATTTGCAATTCAACTCCGTAGGCCTACTATTGAATATTATGTGGTGGTGTAATCCATTAAGTCAATGGGTGCGTTCAGGGACTCTCCCCGGGAAGTGATCGATCACAAACCACTTCCCTGAACGCTCTGGGAAGTCCCCGGTAAGTTTTCCCCGGGATCCGTTTTCTTCCCCACAAAAAATCGTCGATCACTACTGATCAATTCAAAATGGCGGAATACAAAATGGCATCACAAAAAGTGTATGGGATAATTTGTATGGGCCAAGCAGACTAATTAAGAATCTTGAAGAGAAACTTGCATTTCTTACACCACCAGCAGACGATATGCAGTCGAAAATCCCGGTAGTGTTCCCACAGCGTTCACAGACATTCTTCCCGGGAGTTTATCATGCCACTAACTGCTTACTTAATTCCCGGGGAGTGTCTCTGAACGCACCCATTATGTCTATACAGCGTTATCGGGTACATGTTATTGGATTGTAAACAAGTGTCACTGACAAGTTTGTCTAAATTAATATAACTCACAATTACAAAACTTAGACGGTTGCCTTTTTGCTCAATGAAAACACGTAAGAAAACCTGCAAAAATAAAAATAGGTTGGCCCGCTCGTCTGCAATAGAGCAGACGCCTGTATACTGACATTAGCAAGATATAGCTGCATAAACGATTATGATACCTTTACAATTATGGGTCATAAGCGTGTCATAAACTGTCTTTTAGTAAATGGTAATGCGTCCTTTAGCACCGGCGCATCATTTATGACGCATAATCGTAAAGGTATCGTAATCAATCGTACAGCTGTATGGGAGCGTTCATAAACTGCGTGGATACTTTTTTATCAAATTCAACTCCCTCCGCCTCTATGGATTCTTTGATGACACCCTCTCCCTAGTAGTCCACGAGGTCTATGCACACTCCCTATCTTGCTATTTGCAGGATGGCCATTGCCGGAAATCAATTTTTACAACGTTTATTTGAGAACATTTGTTTTTTTTAGTGGAGTCGCTTGATTTCTAAAAATATTGTAACATTCATTGGTAGGAGACTAGGGGCCCAAGATTGCATCATGGGACTGTCCATAAATTACGTCACGCGATTTTGTCAGATTTTTTATCACCCCCATGTCACATTTGGTCACAAAAAGTCAAACCACCACCCTCAAATTTGAAGTCACAAAGCCATCAAATATTTATTTTATGTCAGTGTAGTCTGAATGTATAGTATGGTGAAGCACTTTGATATTGTAGGGGAAAACATGTATTACCTTTGTAAAAAGGAGGCAATGTAAACTGAATTTTACAAGAAAATTTTGATCAAACTTATTAAAGTAGCGCATTTTGAGTTTTTTATGTACCCTATATTCAAATTTCTTAAATCACTCCCTCCCTATCTCATAGAACGTCACAAATGTGATCCCTCGCCCTATACAATTGTATATTGTGTGACGTCATATAAGAACAACCCCCAAGATTGATGCAAGTCGTTAATTGCGTTTTTGTAACACTAGATGGCGCGGCTATGAAAGTGACGAATGTGTGATTGTGCGGCCACACATCCGTCGGGCGACCACGGAGCATGACGTGTGGATAGCACCAACAAGGTTGGCTTAGTGGTTATGCTTAGCTCCTTGAACTCGGGAGACCCAGGTTCAAACCCCGTTAGGCTATCCTGGTTGTGGTTTTTCGTGGTTTCCCACAACCTACATTAATCGCCCATATAGGCACATAGGCGAATGCCGGGATAGTTCCCCAAAAAACGGCCACGACCGTATAAAGTTCACCTTAACAAAATCTGGCACTTTGTTCCCTGCCACATGGCATAATACACATGCTGACTGCAGGGTAAGGAATTGAATTTAATAGTACGCCCGCCCAATGCATGTACGTCACACGGGAACATAAGCGCCCCCTACCAAACTTCATGCAGGCACAGTATTACGACGCAGGATGGCATGTAAGGGAGCCTAGTCCGCCAATTAGAACCATACATTTAGCATTCGCGACTAAAGTTGACTAGCGGCGAATAATGTTTTTTTTGTTGCCGTGCATTAACCTAGATTATAATTGGCTATACTTTACCGTATGCGGTTTTCTACTCGCCCACATCCGTTTATTCCCGAGGCTAAATTTCCATCTTTTCGCTAAATATTTGCTATTTTTATCGTCGTAAACAGAGTTATCGAACTGAGCAAGCCTGTGGTTGACTTCAAAATAGATACTGCTTTTGTGTTTCATGTAACGTGGGCGAATCACTGTTTTCGAACTTCATTACATCTTTTATGCAAATAATAAACTCAAACCTACATCTTGTTTAAGACCACCCACACATATTTGTTGTTGTATTACTCGTGGGTTGATTCAGTCTATATATTTGGAGCTTTTTACCGAAAGTGATCCAAAAATAGGTTTTTGTATATAAATCTGGAATCGTAGAATTTTGTCAGAAATATCACATTATCATTTGAAGAGGTCGGTAATAGATAATGCATGGTATGCAAATAACACATTCTAAGAAATAAAGAGAAGACGTTTCTGGAAATTATTTATGCAATATACAATTGTACAATAAATATCATTTATCAAAACCTGTTTTTTAAGAACTTTCTGCTTTATTATTTTAATGTTATCATTTTTTCCAGGCTAAAAAATGAGTGGTTAATTTAATGAGAAAATGCAATTAACATATAGTTTACTAAATCAATTATGAATGTGCAATTTTCATGGTAATTTGAATCAATAATTCTATCATTTTGATGAAATATGCACAAGTACGTGCAGTTTTATTTACACACATTAGTTGTTGTGTTTCAAGCAATGTTGCATGTTCTAAACAATCACAGTTAAATTACACAAAAATCTTAATAAACGTGTTCTCAGCTTTCCGATTTCTGAGTATTGCAAGTTTCTGCAAGTTCGTTATATCGAGAACCGACTGCATTTACATGCTAGAAGAAAGACAATTACACCGAAGTTCAGTAGTTTGACATTGCTTTATGCAGCTATTTAGTGAGTAAACATTGAACGTTTCGCTATAATACGTGTAAGTTGTGAAGGTGCATTATTTTTACACGTGCACACTAACTTAACTTTTGTTATAAGTTCAGTTAACGTTATTTACTGATGAGCCTTTCAGTAAAAGAAGCCAAGACAAACATGTGTCTTTATTTGACTTCTACATGTATGTTGAGGCATAAAGCTGATTTCTTGAATCTGTTTCATAGTTGAAAGCATGTGATAGATATGGAAGATTATTCTATTTATTATTGAAAGCATATCTTAACGTTATTTGTTTTATTTATTTAATTATTTTGCTTATTTTTGAACAAGTGGATGTAAAACCAAAATGAAAATAATTCCTAAAGTTCTATATAAAGTGCAGATTGCATTTCAAAAACCAAAACCAGAATCGACCGTAACATTAATATAATTTTTAATAGCAACCTACATTTTAAATAAGAGCTCCAGTGGATACATTGGAAAATAAACAACGTTGCCATATGTTAACGAAGGATGGAACCACTGCCTTAAATTATGGATATGCTTTCATCCCAAGGGGCTGTCCATAAATGACGTCACGCGATTTTGGCAGATTTTTGAACCCCCTCCCCCATATATTACACTTAGTCACAAAAAGTCAGACCCCCTCAGATATGACGTCACTAAGCTCTGACCCCCCCTTGATATTGCAGGAGAAAACATGTATTAAAAATAAGGCAATGGAAAACCGAAATTTGCAAAAATATTTTTATCAAACTTTTGATTTTTTGATGTGACGTCACATTTTTAATACCCCCCCCCCTAGTGCGTGACGTCATTTATGGACGCCCCCCAAAACGAATTGGTTGATGTGAATCTGCAGGTCGTAAGCTCTAATTAGATACGTTACTTGACCAATCCACCATGCATAATACGTTTGGAAAACGTTCTGATGAAAAGCAATTACATTTTTTTTTTGTATATGATCAAACGCTAACTCAAGGGAGTTGTTAATGTTAGGCGGCAGTCAGTACCACCCCATTAGTGAAGCAGATTCTCCCTGACCTATAAATCCTGTCCCATGTGGCGCAAATTTATGTCCCTCGCTTCTAATAGCTAAAAATTCGAGGAAAACTGAGTACGCTCTGTTCTTTCGTTATGTTAATTACGAGCGATCGTATAATAGCGTTGTATATCTCAATGGTGGCGCTCGTTCAACCGAACGCTTTTAATGGCAACCGTAATTTAATCTTCCTTGACATTAAAATGGCACCCAATAACACCGTAGTGCGAGAGTGCTTGCATGCAATGACGTTAAATATGTGATGTTTATTGGCGAGCCCCGTAATTAACTGGCCAAGGGCTACCGCGGTCCAAAACCCCCATGGGACAGCTGCTGGTCAGGCATGTTACAAGAGCGTTTATACGGGATGTCCAGGAAATAGTGGTGTTTAGGACACTTGAGGGATGTGAATTTCTAAGGATATTTCGAAGCCATTTATTTAGGACACTTGAGGGATGTGAATTTCTAAGGATATTTCGAAGCCATTTAATTATTTCAAAACAATAAATTTCTAAGGATATTTCGAAGCCATTTAATTATTTCAAAACAATAAGAACGTTCACGAAATCTATGTTGAATTAGACGACATAAAATGTTGGATGTTGCATGTTTTCCAAGGAAGTCGTGTTGTTTTGGACACATAAACATGCCTCCTAACCAAGCTTCTGAATAACTATGATTATGGCGTATAGCATTGCCTTTTAGACGGGAACTCACTATACCCAATTAGCACATAATATTGGGACAATAGTGTACTCTTATTTTGCATTCAATAGCGGGCCTATATTGGCCTAATTAATTTGCCATTGTTATTTCAGTTACATATTGATAACATAAAAGAACTGATATTGGATTTAAATCTATCCCAATATAGGTCCATTTATTGTAATCTATATATTGTCAATTATGGCAAAATGTTAACATTGCAATATTGTGTCAATATTGAAAAATACGTTTTGCCTATAATTGGCCAATATTGAGTGCTTACTAGGTCGGTGTTGCTATACTGGTTAGTTAACCTACAAACAAGTTCATGGTTAGAATAAATCTACATCCCAGCACTGCACTACATTTACAACATATATGACATTTACTCAGAAATTGCTTTACTGCATCAGTGGTACTTTTGTTTTTTGTCCTTATCCCCACATAGTCCCCAATCATTTATTTAGGGAACTTACATGTTGGAGATTGATTCATGTAATCCACGTAAACGTTTATGCACCCATATATTGTAAGGCGTCGCTTCGAAGAATGAAGCATGATTCATTTCTGGAATCAAACATGTTTGATTTTTCAGGAATAAATTCCTCAAATGCAGCGTTCTAATTGGTTGGCCGCCATCTAAACCAACGTATTTGATTTGAAGAATTCATTACTTAGTCTTTAGAAATCATTCTGAAATGATTCCTAGCCATCAGGTAATGGCGGCCAACCAATCAGAACGCTGCATTTTAAGAATTTAATTCCGGTGAATTCTCCAATGAATTCTCCAAGCCCGTGCTTTAACAGCAAATCACTACCTGCTGAATTGTCAGAAAATACATTTTCTGTATATACAGTTACATGAATACAAATATGCCCCATTTTGCACACACTTCGCATTAACGCCCTTTTTAAAATAATAATGGCTACATTAATTAAAAGGCATCGATTGTAATGTATATACTAAATGGGTATATCTATGTCTTTGTCAGTTATCTGTTCATTAGTGTCATTATTATTTTAATTAAAGTGTACCATCCTTGTTTTCATGATTATGGTGAAAATGAACGATATTCGTAGATGGATTCTGAAGAACAGTTCAGAGTTATGTAACGCCTTAAAGAAATTATCTTCTAACTTATATATATCACATCTAATTATCTCATAATTATTATATAATTACACGTATCTAATAAAAGAAGCACTTACTGAATATTAACACTTATTGTAAAGCTAGCAGTGAATTTGAAGCAGTTTTAATAAGCACTATAAACCGAAAATCACAAAACAAAAAGTATAGGCAAGGCATGCCTGTGTATGCTAAATTTCACATATGCAAAAAAAATGCATTTTCAAATGCAGTTTTCCGAAAGTAAAATGTGTCTCAATCTAAATGTATTCTTTAAAAAAATGCCTTCGAAAGTTCATTCGGGAATCATGTTTTTCATGCTTAATAGGGTTTAACCAGCATTACAGTAATGTTAGCAGTGATTGCTTACCATAAGGGGCAGATCGCTCATAATAGAGAGATTTAAGGCATCATAGCCGTACGTGTTACGCTATCGCTGTGTATACGCTATGATGTATAATGTCTACTTAAATCTTCCAGAAACGTCATTCCAAAAACATCTAAGGTTTTTGGGTCAAATTTTCCCATAAGAGCCAGAAGAATGAATTTTGACATTGACAAAATGGCTGCCATTGCATTTACATTCGGTAAACGACACACTGATAAAATTCCACTTTAGTCGTCGTTAATGATTAAACCCCTCTTGAGAATTAGCACGCACAATCCGTTTTAATGTGCATTGCACGCATATAATGCATACACGTAATCCAAGTTTTCTGTTTTTATGAACCCACAGGTCAATCAACAACTCCTTTTGGGTATTCTTTCAGTTTGCACTCACAGAATCATAATTTAATTACACATACCGATATTGAGTTACCAGACAGTGAACTATAAAAAATTGTATACGATAGTAGCTCTGAGAGACGTACAGCACCCTCCAACACGTCCAAAGTTAATTACAATGAACATACAATCCTTAAAAAAAAACATTTTTCCAATCAGCATTAACCCATACTTTATCAAATTAGGACCTATTTAAGAGCCAGATTATTTAAACCTGATAGGGAATAATGCATGTATGTTATGCAAATCCGACCAAAAATTTATTCCTGGAGACAATTATTAATAAAGAGAATGCAATTTATGTTTTTCTATCTAATATGCACCTAACTTCAACAACGTTGTCATGAGTGAAAACCGTGGATTTAACTACCCTGAGATCGTGGCGCCATCCGGTGGCTGTGTTAGACAACACTTAACGAACCTTTTCCCCCCAGCTCTTTTAAGACTATCAGCGTTCAAAAACAATCATGTTGTAAACGGATACGTGACATTATGAACGAAGTGCATTAGCGTTTCGCGATAAGGTTATGGGGAAATTAGCAGCAAATTAGTCGATCATAAAAGTTTAATTATGGTCCATTACGGATTTTATTAGCCGCTCGATTAAAGTTGACGTCTTGATGCTAAGCAGAAATGTGGTTATAGTCGAAGACTATATTTAATTAGGCACTTCATGGAAGCACGTTTGTTCAATTTGTCTGTTTTTGTCGTCATTTTTTACTTACAGGAAACAGGTTCGAATATAATCGGTATCTTGGAAACCACTCAAGATATGGTACTAGCGTATACTTGTTCGGTTTGTGAGTTTTATAAAAGAAGGAGCCACTCTCCCTATTTAAAAATCTCATTGTGTATGTATGAGACCCATTGCTTATGAAATTATGAAATATCTCATTAAAAATTATAGATCGCATAATTGACTTAAAATTGTAAGGCAAGCACATAGATATACCTGTAATGTTATATTAAAAAAATCAATATTGTCCTTAACTTATGAAAATAAATTAATGAACAAAAATGTCTCGATATTCAATATGTTTTTGGTGCATCAAGCTGACTTTTTTAAATCGATTTCCTCCAGTTATTTTTTAAATAAATGTTTTTTAAAGCTTGTAGTACCATCATTTGGCCGCTAGGGGGTAGCCAGAGTCCTTATGTGTTATACTGTTAAATTTGAAGTAATGCAATTGCCAGCTGGATGCTCCGAAACTTGATGAATTTTGGGAAATTTTATCATTTATTTTATTTTAATAAGTACAAGGAGAAAATAACTTTTGAAAATTTGATATTGCAGTTATATAGCTATAAAGTGGATTTAGGTAATTTGGGAAACTACTTAAGGGACCGTCCATAAATGACGCCACGCACTGGGGGAGGGGGTCACACATTTGTGATGATGTATGATGAAGGGGGAGGTGTTAAAAAAATTGACGTCACATCAAAAAAATCAAAATGCGCTACTTTAAATAACAAGTTTGATCAAAATAATTTTGCAAATTTCAATTTTCCATTGCCTCCTTTTAATACGTGTTTTCTCCTGCAATATCAGAGTGCAGTTCCACATTATACCTACAAATTACAATGACAATAACCAGTTTTCAAGGATGGGGAGGGGGTTGGTCAGAACTTGGTGACGCCATACTTAAGGGGGGCTTTGACTTTTTGTGACTAGATGTGACATATAGGGGGGTGGAGGGTGTTCAAAAATTTGTCAAAATCGCGTGACGTCATATATGGACAGCCCCTAATGATAGAAGTATACTAATTCGTAAATGCTATAACCTTGCATCATTAGGGCAGTCATTTAATCTGCCCAAACTGCTCTATGCATCCCAATAAAGGAGAATCCACTGCATTTTTTCTGATACTCGCACACCCCTTGTCTCGTCTAATTAGAATGAGTCTCATTATAAAACCGTAATTACCCTAATGCCTTTCGGTGGCATAAAAATTGAAGGTACAATTCCTCGCTGTTGTTACACGAGTTATTGATTCGTCTTGATTAAATAATCATGTTGCTCGAAGACGAGCATTTGGGCCAAGGCTAGCTTGCCAGGCTTATTTATGGCTTAATTAGGCTAATTTCAAATTTCTATCAAACACGT
This sequence comes from Xestoiulus laeticollis, assembly GCA_034698905.1. Lineage (NCBI taxonomy): Eukaryota > Metazoa > Arthropoda > Diplopoda > Julida > Julidae > Xestoiulus > Xestoiulus laeticollis. The sequence continues at coordinate 9,277 of JAQGCC010002292.1, read as the reverse complement.
ACTCGTAAGGAAGGAGAATAATAGTAAGTTTGGTGCACAATGCACGTTTTATTTGAAGCACTATACGCGATTATTTGACGTTTAAATAAATCGCACCTAATTAAGTAATTGCATTCCTGCTAGAAATGGGCACATCAGATAGACCTACTTTGTTTTTGAATGAAATTCGGGTTGGTTATAGAATGCTTTATAATGCTGATGGGAAACTCAAGTTGAAGACGTATTAACTTTTCCGCCATGTTTTCAGAGTTTGCACTTAACTAAACATTATCGAGTAAATTCTAGAATCCGCTAGACCTCTTTTGGCTTAGTGGGGCTTAATTAGGTTTAAGAAAAAGTCAGGAAAAGCGAAATGTTGAGTTTGAAATGCTTTCAAGTGATGATTTTATTTTTTTGATCATTCGTGAAATGTAGTATTACTAGCGGAATTTCCTAGAACCCTATCCAAAAAAAGGATTAGCGAATGATTTTTTCCCCAATCTTGAAATAAGAATTATGTTATTCAGTCACAAGAAGTTGGCGAGATAAGTATTTTTCACCTCTTATGTTTTAAGAGTGGTTTACAGGAAAACTTGGAATTGTCATGGAAATCGATTAGACCTGAAATTTTCATGGAAATTGAACATACCTGGATATTTATCAGACGTTAAATTGTCATGGAAATTTAATATATCATATCTGGAAGTGTCAGGAGAAAATTATTTATTCCAAAATATTCAAGGATTCTATATACGAATTTCATTCGCTGATCCCTTTATTAGTTTTTAAAACAGTTTTGCGATAACTAATAAATGGATCAGTGAATGAAATTCGTATATGTCATCTTTGACTATTTTGGAATAAATAATTATCTCCTGACTATTCCAGATATATTAAATTTCCATGACAATTTAACGTCTGATAAATGTCCATGAAAATTCCAGGTATGTTCAATTTCCATGATAATTCCAGGTCTAATCGATTTCCATGACAATTTAATGTCTGATAAATGTCCATGAAAATTCCAGGTCTATTCAATTTCCTTGACAATTATAAGTTTTCCTGTAAACCACTGTTAAAACATAAAAAGTGAAAAATACCTATCTCTAAACAGTGGTTTACAGGAAAACTTTTAATTGTCATGGAAATCGATTAGACCTGGAATTATCATGGAAATTGAATAGACCTGGAATTTTCATGGACGTTTATCAAACATTAAATTGTCATGGAAATTTAATATATACAGTATCTGGAATTGTCAGGGGAAAATTATTTATTCCAAAATATTTAAGGATTCCATATACGAATTTTATTCACTGATCCATTTATTAGTTATCACAAAACTGTTTTAAAAACTACAAAATTCAAAGAACTTAAACATTTTTATGGGAATTGTTTACCTCTTTGATTGCCATGGAGATTGATAGAACTGGAATAGTCATGGAAAAGTGATTTATTTCAAAATAGTTGGAGATTCAATACATATTATATATTTCCTTTCATATAGCAAGTTATTATTTAACCCAAAACTGTTTTAAAAATGTTTTAAAAACTAGAAAAGTCAAAGAACTTGAACATTTCCTTTCTGTGGTAGCCCTGTTTTATTGAAATTACAAAACCTTAATTTATCGTTTAGTAATTGTAATTTTTTTGGAAGGTAAACGTTAAAGGAATACGTTTTTTTGTAATAAACATTTTTGTAACGTTTATTACAAATTTATATTAAATCGTCCCTGGTGGGTGATTACCACGTGAGGTAAATAAAGGATAGTAACAATCACGTGTAAAAGCAAAAGCCTTTCCTAGTTCATTTCTGTAGTTGTTTGTTTTAAGACCACTCTCATCATGCATGTAAGTATATCCCTGAAGCACAACCATTTCCTTATATTTATTAATGCAGTTGGGAGGGGGTGGGGGGAGTAACCCGAAAACCTGAAACCCCGCTAATGTCGTATTTTTATTCATGGTCTCGGCTTTGTGCGCTCACCTTGGCATTACACTTGGTGTTGACCTAAATGTTGCATGCCCTATTATGCGTGGCATACATCAAAAATCGAAATCTACACTCAGGTAGGGATTTGCGCTCAGCATTAACTTACCCACAATGCAACACCTCTCACCATTCCCTCAACCCCACTTTTTCCCCATCGATTGTGAGTTGCTTTTGCTTTCATATTGCACGATGACACAATTTACTTTATGGCAATGGCGGGTATAAATCGATCGTTCGCAGTAGAAACCGTCATGTACGCTGCACTTTAAAGTCATCCCGTCCCGTTTTGTGCTAGGCAGTTACTTGAAACTTTTATTACGACACATTTCAGCCCTATTGACAATATTCTATACCGCACGCTTTTGTAGCCCGCTATAGTGATAATAAACTTCACGCTTTTTTAATCATGAATAATATGAGTTAATAAGTAGTTCCACACGTTCAGAGTGAAATTGAAGGGCCATAAGTGCTGAATTTGATGTCTCAATGTTATCTCCTGTGTGTGCTTTTAGAAAGGAGAGCCCAAAAAGTTCCTTGCATAGTTGTCACAGAAACGTTTTTAATGCAAAATGTGTTACGTGTAGATTAATTGAGGTATAAGGCGTGTAAGGTATCTAATTAAAGCTTACAGTTCGAACAGTCATTGTAGCTAATTTTTATTCAAATCGGCTTAGGAAAAGCTTTGGAAACTGAGTTTTAAAAGTTTTAGACCGTGGCGCCAACCTCCGGGTTGTCTGCGAGCTGAAAAAACGTACGTGTATATTTAACAACTGCAAGATAATTGATGAACCTGAGGTTTATCTTATGCTCCTGATTATGGTTAAATTAAATTGCCTATAGACAATATTATTAACCGGTGATTAATTTTAATGGAAATATTACAAGATATCAGACAATTTTGGCGTTTTGCCAAAGCTAATGCCGGAACATACAAGTGTTATAAACAAATATAGCTAGCATTGCAAAAATGTTGTTGTATCCGGTTTCAAAGTCGATTAATTGGCGTTAAGAAGAAAAATTATGCAAGCCTATAATGCTTTTTTAAGGTGATCGATGTAGATGGTAAAACAACAGGCGGACATCAAGGTGGATCAAGCTTTCTGTCGTCTGCACCCCGTTTCAAAATGGCTTCACTTTAATAGTGTGTATGTTGTCCTCCATCTTGAAATGTACACTTAAATGGTGTTCAACTTTTAGGGCGCCCTGTATACTATGGTCACGTGACCAGTTTAACTAAGTTCAGAGGTGTGAATTAACATGCAAAAGTTTGGCTTGATCCACATCAGTGGATTTACATCAACGTCGGTGAGAATAAGGTGTAACTGACCTATTTGAAAAACTGATTACTTTGTTCGATTCAGTGGATCTTCAGCTTTAAATAGATACGTTACATGGGATAACTAAATTTATTAAATGGAACCAATATCGAACATTTTCACGCTTGTTACACTGAAGATTAACTCTGCGGCTTTCTTGTGCGTCATCAGGTGAATGATAATATTAAGAAATCCAATTTCCTGTTTTCGTTTCTTTAAATTCTCCGTGATTTTTATCCTAATCTCATTTATATCATGCTCGTTTTTCTTTTCTCTACATAAGCATGTTGTCTTTAGTTATAACTTATAACGCATATAGCACTAGCTCATTTGGAATGGAAATTCAGTCTTTTCCCATTTCATTTCAGGTGATATTGATCCAAATTGCGTTTCGATTTTTGTTTGATAGATGGCGCCGTCGTCCAGGACGTAGCGAACAACGTCCTCGCATTACAACGGCAGTTCTTAGAACTAACCACCGATCGATAAAACAGGGAATGCACCATCATAATAATATGAGCATCACTATAAGGCGCTTCTAGCAAAAGGGTTGAATTTGAAAGTTCTCATTAAGATCAAAAGATGGCGCTCCGTGAAGAGATGCTTATTTTGGCGCCTAAAGACGAATATCATGACTGTCTAAAAACTTGAATTATTTTCTTGGACATACAAAAAGAATTTTAATAAAAGTACACAAATTCAAAACTGTACTTAAATTGAAACAACTTCAAGAATTTGTTTTCTTGTATTCACATGTTTAGAAAAACAATTCAGTTGAAATTCACACTAATAGGAAATTGTGTGGATCATGTGTTAGACGAAATAAAATTTGGATCAAAACCTGAAAACAGCGCAAACCATTGGTACCAAATCAAAAGTTGTGTTATTTGCAGGTTTAGCTAAAGTGATGATCATACACACATACCGACAGTGAGACCTGATTCACACCAACGTTGATGTAGATCAACTGATGTGGATCAAGAAAACTTATGCGTGTTAATTCACACCGCAGAACTCAGTTAAACTGGTCACATGACCTAGTATACTGTGCCCTGTATACTAGGTCATGTGACCAGTTTAACTGAGTTCTGCGGTGTGAATTAACACGCAAAATTTTTCTTGATCCACATCAATTGATCTACATCAACGTTGGTGTGAAGAAGGTGTGAGTAATCGCTACTTACAGAGTCATTCGCTATTTACACATTTTGGAGTACATTTACATTTTGAGTTTGTTCCATATAAACTGAAATATACTGTACAGTATGAAAAATATAAAAATTTACATTATATGAGTTTCGAAAAACAGGTTTTAGGCAATTTTCAAATTAAGAACACCCTTCAAAATTTTAACCTTATGCGATAGTGACTTTATTATAATATTTAATGAAAACTTTCCTCATTATCATATAACCTTTAACTCCGACAGCTAATTTAAACACGTTAGGTTGTGTAACCGGTCAATATGCTTCTAAAAAAGTACGCCATCAGTGGCGTACGGTGTGTTATAAGTGGATTTCATCTAAAAGTTAATGCGATGATAATTTTCTCACCACAACTGCGATGACGTAACGACGGATCAGCGGTTGTCATGACGACCTTCATCGGGGGTTTACTGCAAGATGTCCCCGGCAACACCCTGGTCTGGGTGCCATGGTTTCCGCCAATGAGAACTTCTGTTCATATTAATATGCTTAAATCTATGCTTTGTGGTTTTTTGGGGGAAAGTTGTATAAAGATCTCCCTGGAATGCTAAAATTAGCATATGCAGCTCCGCATCTTGGAAATGTCGATTAAGTTAAGAAATCACTCAAATTTAAGATTATCTAACAAGTTTTAAACAGCACATTTAAAAGATGCTTTTCTGAGATTTTTATACAAGAGAGCCAGTTTGACCCAATAAATAATGAAACTGTATCGAGATACGTTTCATTCAGGTTTTACTGCATTTTTATTTCCTCCCGGAATCGTGGTAATCTTAACTGCTGCAAAAGAAATCAAAATGCCCAGATCTGACCGGAATTTAGGGCAACAGTGCAGTCTGACAAAACAGCAAATTTCCATCCTTGCCATCTTGAAAGGTTTGTTGACCAACAGATAAATAGCTCGAGACTTTATTACTTTCTGTAAGACTCGAGATAAAGGATATAATAAAGTTTGTGGAAATCTCTCGGGGATGCGGTGTCAGCCGTTCCTATACGAGAAACCTAACTATATAACTTCACTTATGCGTGGACAACATTGACCAGACAGTGATTTAGGCCTAACTGACATTTGAATGAAATTTCACCCAAATTGATAACTCCATTCAAGTAGGCATAACATGTGCAGCTATGAGACAGTTAAACATTTGCAATTCAATTTGTCTGTCCATACCGTTAATATAAATTTAAAATTTTATTATAAAGTAATTATATCTCTAATTATATATTGCATTTTATTGATTGATGTTCTAATTGGTGTCTCCATGGCAAAAGAGACCAGACGCATCGTTACTAATATTAGAGAGTTTTGGCAGCACGCTATAAAAACTTAACGTTCACGCTCCAAATGTGGACGAGTTGAATTACGCATGCGCGGGTATGAGGTCGGCATCGCTAACAGTAATTCATAAGTGGCCATGAAGTATACCTTTAGCATGACGATCCCATAAGCGCCACACGTGTATAGTCACACAAGTAGTGCTACCTGCCCGCGCAGCAACGTACTGCGCATGCGTGATGCATGTGCACTACAAAATAAATAGCGTATCGACAGCGTTAGCCTAGCACGCTATGCTGACAAATCTCTATTATGAACGATCTGCTCCTAATGATGGGCAATCACTGCTAACATGGCTGCAATGCTGGTTAAGCCCCAAGCCACATTAAGCTGGAAACGCGCGATTGGCTAGCCTCAAACTGGGCATCGAATTTAATTTAATTCTAGAATTATAAAATTTGCACATTAATATCTCGTGCGAAATTTTTTTTTAATTAAAAGCCTTGTTTGAGGTTAGCCAAACGCGCGTTTCCAGCCTAGTGTGGCCTAGAACTTAACCTTATTGCAGCATGAAAAATGTACCTAATGTATTACCTGTATTTACCATGTTGAATACAAAGGAGATGTTAGTTAACATGCATTGGTAAAAGCGATGAAATATATAGAATTTACCAATTAGTGATAGCAAGGTAAAGATAAATATAAAGCAATGTCAACTGCAAAGCAATAGTATTTATCAACTAATGGATGTGGCCAAATAATGGTTAAAGGGTATAAAGTAATGACAGTAATTACCAACCAATGGTAATTTATCAGCCAGCCTACGCATTCAAATGAAATCCATCTTTGGAATAAGATATTTTTTATTCGGTCCTTCGATCCAATAGCTAGTTTATCATCGAGACAATAAGCTAAATTGAAACGGAAATGTCAAAATATCAACGTTAAAGGTCAACCTTCGTCTCGATATACCACAGTGATTAGTCATCTTCAGTATATAACAATCAACAAATGACGTATGTCTTTCATATACACACAATAAAAAACGAAGTGAATCGATATTAAAACATCGATCCGTATCGAAAGTAGTAGGGAAGTGAACTTTGACCCCTCGTCAATCTGCTCAACAACCACGTGTAAGTGATGGCAGTTCAACTGTCTTGATTTAGGCGATTAATTAATGATTTGCCTGTCTTGGTTGATTTCCTATACGCATTTTCGGCAATGGAGTTTTATGGATCAATGGCGGGAGAGTAATGCGGTTTCCTAAATGAGTACAGGGAATGTCCATTCACTCTTATATGGCTCGAGTTAGGCTCAATTCGTTTGAGATGACATGGGTCTTTACCTAAATCGACTCGTTAAGATGATCATTCTGCAAATACCTTGAATGAAAATGGCTTCCAAAAAACACTTTTGCACTAATAGGCATGGAGCCCACCATGATGGGGATCATGTGGTGATATGGCAACTTTGGCATGTACACGAGGTGTGTATATTCAAATTATAACAGGATAGTCTCGTGCCATATGCCACAAAGTCGCCATATCACCACAAGCTCACCATCTTGTTGTGCAGCATGCCTAATGAAGTTTATTTTTCCCTTTTAGCTAGTATTCTTTTCAAAGCTGGTATTTTTTTTTAAAAAATAAAACTTTCCGAGAATGGTTTTGGGGTTATTTACAACATGTATACACTGTCATTACCTTGCATTTATCATTACTCTGTAACTTTAATTAATTGCTGAATAACATTCCTTTGGCTTATACAGTTAGGTTACAATTTAAAGCACCATTACCTGGAATGACTTTATATCCGCTATTTTTCAATTTCTATACCATACAGGCCTATATCTATAAATTTAAGAAACATAGGCATTATTTTGTTTGACTGGACCTTCTTATCTTGTTTTAGGACACTCGATTAAAGTTCTCCTTAAAGTAGTCCTAAAACAAGATAAGGTCCATTCAAACAAAATAATGTGCAAATATACAAGCTTAAGCAGCAATTCAGAACTGTTAGCAGTGTTTGCCTATCATTAGAGGCATTATTTTACAAACCAAATTTTAATATAATTATAATAATTAAATTATAAAGGAAATCATGAAACTTTTTTATTCTAAAATATTTAATTTTTTCAGTTTCTTTTTATCTATTTGAAGAGGAGTCAAACTCGATAAACATATATTGAAATTGGGTCATGTTTTACTTTCCGTTTAGAATTCATACTATATTTACTTGTAAAATAAATAAAAGAAAATCAATATAATGCAAAGATTATAATTTCATCGAAAAATCAAAAGCATGGAACATTTTTAAAATGTATACACGTATTTGAGTAAATATTTTCAAAAATAATTTTGTCATATTGAAACTTCCACGTCAAGCAAGGTTACAGTTAAGAGCTCATATGTATTCAGCAATAATATCGTTTTTGTCATGCTGACTTTATGTACATAAGTCGATGTATGAAAAGTATTCCCTTGGCACACCCATGGTCAGGGAAAGATGACTAAAATGCTTCTTGTTGTTCATATTTCATCTAAGGAGAAGTATTGATCAGTCGGCATAATTCGATATACATTTTACTCATATGCCCACGTTGTGCTTACACAGTCACTCAATATTGAAAAAAAAATTGAATCGCTTTATGAAAAATGAAGTCCTAGACGATCGTGTCAGTGAACCACGCAAGCGTTGTTATATTTATCGACCTGTATCGTTTACATTTTATGAGGTTTCGGTTTTTGATGGAATATGGTCAGTTTTGTTAAATAAGAAGAATTTTTTTTATTAAAAGCTAAGATCTTTCACTTTCTTCTTTAAAATATCATACGAATTCAACTAAAATTGTTTGGAATAAACTAAGAGAGTAAATTTAAGAGCTATAGGAAATCATAAAGCTTCTTATTTTCAATGCTACAAATTTAGGAAGGAAATTACGTGTATTTCGGTGAAATAATACTAATATTTCTAAACGTTTTTTAGATACTAATCTCTATTTGTATTAGTCTACCATTAGCAGTTTTATTTACTAGTTATAGACTTTCCAATATCGACCATCTACTAAAAATCACATGTTTCATTTTATCATCTTAAGTATTTTTATTCACTTTAATGCGAAAAAAATTAAAGAAACATTATATGAACGATTTTGTTTGCATGTTTTTAATTATTCAATTATTTATTTACCAAAAAATTATCAATAACAAAATTTAATAAATACATGTATAAAATAATATATCGTAAATACTCTAATAAACCACGGGTCGTAATATACTTTATGCTATAAATATTTTAACAAACAGACGTGAAATTTCCAGATATCGCTATAAGAACAATTACAAATAGATGTTCGAATGTTTTGGAAAGCTAAAACCTAATGTTCATTAATATAACAACTGCAATTTGCAAATCCTCAAGCTAGATATGCCTTCATGTAGACCTAGATCAAATCCCATACCTGCACCATTTGGCTCTCTGCTCCCGATGCAGATATATTATATTA
>JAQGCC010002291.1:0-19058 GCA_034698905.1 Xestoiulus laeticollis | reverse complement strand
AGTTAAATATTTTTTCAGCCATATAAGTATACACATATTGATTTTCCCAAAATGTTCGTGGTTTTGCAAATGATTTTTGACGGACCTTAAAATTTATAATTTATGAAAGCATATATACATGTAGGCAATACTGGTTTGCTTAATGCATGTTATGAACTCGGATCAGCGATTATGTAACGATAATTACATTTGACATGATTTGAATGTATTATATAAATACATGTATACAGTAGGCTTATATGCATATACGTGTAACGATACTTATTTAAATAGGGGCGTCTGTAATCCGACCCTTTTCAACGATATTATTAAGCCTATAGACAAGTTATAAAATATCAATAGTAAAAGCATATATATGAATTAATGGTATAGCTAAAAATACAAATGTTCAGGAAATGCATCGAATCTCAAATTCAAAATTTCAATATTTTAAAAACCATGTACATTAGCTATATAGTACACAGTTAATCGTTATTATAAATCAATGATAAATCAATTCTTAGTCTAGTTGCTCTAATGTACAAAATAACCGAGAGAAATAAACATTCTTCAACTCTTAATTTGCTAGCTAGGCCAGCACATATGTGAAAGCTTATCGAACTGGTTAGTTTAGTCTTCAATATACATGTACATAGCACAAAAAGTAAAACTATTGTTTATGTGTCAGCTACACATATTAATTGATCCTTTATGAAGCCAGGAACATTGTGCTCTCTATAAGTATACATTGGTATATAATTTCAAGAACATCCTTGCTTGGTCTATCAGAATGGAGTTATTAATCTTGATTCAGATCCAAAAATTCCGACCTGGCTGTTCCATTATAGATGATGTTGATAATGATGATCTAAACCTTATTACTCCACGCATAATGACTGCAAATCACGTAGATATGGCGCAGATATAGCAACTATTATTAGCGAGAAAGAAGATCGTGTAATTGAACCGACAGAGAACAATCAGAAAAAAGTCTATCCAAGCCATCTCTTTATTAAAGAAAAAATGGGTTTGACGCAATTCTATAATGACTTTCTAAAATCCTAGTATCATACGCAATATTTCATTTGCTAAACATGTATAATAAATGCAAATACTGAACGTAATCACATGTACATGTTCAGTAAATTAGAAATTTAGAGTGTCTAGACCACGACACGGAAATCACACTGTGAAGGCGCGACGAATATTTTTTTTAATAAATCATGAAAAGGATTAATTTGATCGTGCAAATTATTAAATAAGCTCAAGTTTTATCTTTGTTATTATTCAATTTTTTTTCGCATATACAGTAGAATGTGGTAATAATAACTACATGCATACTGGTTCTCCCAAACATTGAATAACTATAACTTTTTCCTTTGATGAATTTTCCTAATTTAATAATTTAACGCTGATTGGAAAATTAATTTTACTTTAATGTTTTCACTATACCATCAAGTCCACGATCGTAGCCATGCATTTTTAGAGGATCTATGCCGGCGAAAATTAGTCAGGATAGCCCTGATTGCAAGGCGGTTACCAAAGTCCAATAAGCCATCCAGTTCGGTAAATGAAAGCAGCATCACTATATGCACTATAATTAATTGCATTTAACTAATTTATTAACAACATGAAATACACAGTACAGCTATATAAGACGATTAGAACTGCATAACGTAAAAAATGATTCTTTAACAATTATTTTAAAAAAATTGACACATATCACTGCAACAATATTCTTACAACACCGGTATACATGTATACAAGTAGTTTTAAAAACAGTATACTGTAATAGGATCTTAGGAAGGCCGTATAGGAATATAGCCACGAAATCCTAGCAACTTCGGTGGTATTTCATTAAGTTTCGCTTCATACGGATACGATGTCCAGTTCCGGTTTCTGAAACTGGATGCTTCATAAAATTTAAGCAGCTCTTACGTCCTATGACAAAAATATTTTGGTGACGATGCCGGAAGTGAATTCCTTGAGGACTGGACGATTCGATGAAGTTAAAGTTGTACTTTCACGTCATTGAGGCTCTCGATTTTTTCGTTGGTTAGCTATTTTTTTTTTGTTATTCCTAACTCGTTTCCTTTGATTCTGCTTTAGGATGAAAAAAAGTTGTTCGTGTTATCTAGTACCACAGAACATCATTGGCTACTAAATTTTGACGTTATGAGGCACTCCAAATACTTGGAAAGCCATGAAATGGTCGCCGTTCAATGCTCGTTTCATCAATTTTTTGGTCATGATGAAAATGGTGTTGCTCCAAGGGCCTATATCGAAATGGGATCCGAAAACTGCGATTTTTCTTGTCTGCATCATAAAATAGCAAAGATAACGTCGCGTTCCGTCCATAATAGGAAACGCGTGTAATATATTGTTGTTAAGAGCACTAACAGTTTTTCAGAAGAACATCACACAACACCACGGTTTCATAGGGTGATGGAAACTCAGTTAGCCATGGCAAAAGTGGGTTTATTTTGTCATCATAGAATGTGCACACCCTGATGACAAAACGTTCACTGCAAATGCACTCCTTACATTATATAGCGATAAGAAATTGTGCACAACACTTTTATGCCTGGACATTTCTTTCGGTGAGTTTATGTTATCTTTATTTGATTTCCGTTAATTGATTACTTATCTTTCATTTAAATGCGTAAATGTGGTTTATTTAAATTAAGACGTATGTTATATAGATTCTTTCATTAACAATTTATAAGATTTTCTAAACTTGATATAAAAATATATCTAAGACAAAATATTGTGTAGTGTAGGCTATACGTCTAAAATACATATACGCAAACAAGAACTCTGATTTTATAGTTGACTACACTAGTTTGGCATAATTTATACTTAAATAAGGACTTGAGATCTCTTGAGAGTTTTGAATATTTAGGAAAATTTCTTTTTACTTGCTAAAACATGTATCATCTTCCCAAAACGCAAAATGAAGAGATCATACATGTACTTAATACTCTTCTAAAAGAATGCTGCATTTTTCTGTATCTTAATTGGATGATTTGGCGGAAGCTTGTGCAGGCAGGCGACCGTTTTGATGAGCCATCCTGTTTTGGACTCCGCATGGAGCCAATCATAAAACGAGATTCGAGGCATTGCTTGATTAGTCCAATCGTGTCAGCCAAATAATTGAAATAAATTTTCACCTCTGAAATTCCGTAACAAAAAGTTTGGGGAAAACCAGCGTAGAGCATTAAATAGCATGGAGCATGGCATATGGCCTTGAAATACAACGTTTTGATTGGGCAATCGGAAATTCCCGACATCGGGAAACCAATCGAAACGCTGCATTTCAAAGCCATGCCATGCTCCATGCTCTACGCTGTTTTTACCCTTATCGTGAGTACATCTATGATGTATCCCTATTTCTTGTCTGGTGTTTTTTAAAGTCATCGGTGCAGTTCTGTAACCAAAATAATGCACTGTCCAGAGTTAAGAAAATATTGGACAATTAATGTCAACTATATATTTTCTGCATTCCCATATCCATGAGCCTTAAGATCCGAGACCTTTAGATCATTCTTAGCAAGACATTATGATCATATAGAGTGTTCTCTAAATCACAAACGTCAGTCTGTGAGTCTGATGATTCCGTGTGTGCATATTGAATTCTATCCATGTCCTGAATTTAATTCGTAAAGGATATACTACGAAGCTATGGCAAATACCCGTCAACTAAATTTTATATGCTAATTTCCTCAGTGAAATGAAAATGGACGACATCCGGTTGTCGATCGGAAACACGAGTCTTATCCTAAAAGCTGGAGGGAGATAGATGGAGTCTAAGAAGAAAAACGCATAGCGATCACAGATTCAAATGTATTGAGGCATTTACTTAGTTGAAATAAAAATCTTTGGCGCCTACATGCCGAGCCGAAAGGCGTTTTAGCCCTTTTGCTGTTCCCTTCCAACAAACGTAAATCACTTAATTCTCATAACTACGTCAGAAACCGACAAACTTTCCTCATCCAAATAGAAAGAAAAACGAAAACCGGAGCAATGGGATGTAGAGTAGAGTGATGGCAAGGATCTACAGAAATTATGTATATAAAAGTCACTTGTACAGTCATACAGTGCTATACACTATAGAAAAGCCTTGGAAGATGTTAAATTTTGGGATACATCTTTACGAACGAATAACACCAAATTCTCAAGTGAAATACAATGAAAAGATCACACAAAGTTGAAGTGGGGCATAAGTAATTCGACTGTAGTAATGTATACCCAATTGTACAGAGCAAGTTACCTTTACATCACATATGTATATAGTGTACTTCGTTACGAATCAGAGTATGCAAGTGAAATACAAAAGTACATGTAGTGCTGCTGCTGTTATGAAATTGTGATTTTGAAGGTGTCGTCATTAATCAACCTTAATTTGTATGGCCGATATGATAATTTAATAAGGGTAATGAAATAAAAGCTTGGATGCTGCGCCCAACAGTCATTTGATATTAATAATGAGTCATATGTGGTATTTATAAGTTGCGGTATAATGGCAAAAATAACAAAATACACCTTACTCAGCACAGTGTAGTGTTTTTGGACACTAAACAAGATATCAAATTTTCACGTCCTTAAACTCCAATGGAATGCAGCTGTGCAATACACATCGACTATGAGTGATTGCTACTATACAGGCGCAGAAGTGAAATTTAAACATTTGTTTGCTTATAGTAGGATATTTAACGTATCCATAAAATTATACAATAGAAGGATTGCGCAGGTGTACCGTCAATTGACTTACCTTAACAAGAACGATATAAACGCACTCAATTACGCATGCGCATCAATAAGTTATGCGCCGTAAAAGGCGTTGTGCTCTTCAATTACGTTGTGGTATCACCTTAAACTAATAGAGGGATTGTACACGCCTCCCTTAATGCTCCGTCAACTGATTTACCTTAACGAGAACGCATTGAAAAAACATACAGTGCTGTCAATGTGGTTAACATTAAGGGAGCATTAGGGGAGGCGCGCTCAATCCCTCTAATGAAAATTGTCGTCTCCCCTCAACCACAAATCCATTAACGTCGACCCCACGCATGCGCATTGGCAAAAAAACAGTGCTGCCAATGTCGTTCAGATTAAAGGAAACCTGTCAATACCTCTAATAATAGGTCCGTTCACGAATTTTATCTTGTCAGTTTTCGGATAAACTTATGTAAGAGCAGAGCAGACAGCTTCTTGTTTGGTCAACACGGCATAGCATGCTCACTTTATACATGTACTGACTGTACATGCAAGTATATGCTTCCATCAATTGGTCTAGCTAGTATACACTAGTCGTAAAAAATTTTAATCGGAATGCCGCGTATTACAATTGACCCTTTTAGGGCCGGTTGCACCAACTGAGGTAAATATCTAAGGTTTACTAATCTCGAGTTAAAATATAACTCTTGGTTAACCTCCAGGCTAGCTGTATCTGTTGCACCTTATAACCTTTGATAAAACAACTCAGGGTTATAGAACCCATGTTCCAACATGCAGAAAACAAAATTCTAGATCAAAATTCAAAAAAAATTCTAGAATATTAACCCGAGGTTAACCCTGCCTACTTGCTGGGTTAACCTTTCGCTAAATTTTCCTCTAACCCACGCTTGTGCAAGGGTGGGCTAACCTACATTTATAAAGCAGGTTAACCTTAGGTTATTCTTAATCTTTGTTGGTGCAACCGGCCCTTAGACGAACATGTACGTATTATGATAATATTATGTCGTGTGCCATGGAAAACGCATAACCTGTCTGCTCGGAGCTTCATAAATTTGTCCGAATTCTATTTCGTCTAAATTAAACAAGATAGAATTCGTAAACGGACTTACTATTTCAGGGTTTGCAAATTTTTGTTGGAGAAGTGCCAGATTTTAATTGTTTTAGGTCCTGAGGGCCAAATCATTAATCATATCCATATAAAGTTTATTAAAATTCAAGTGAAACGTCTCCTAACATCGCTGCATCAGGCCAACTTTGTTCGCGAATTCGTAAACCCAGCACATGTGTGTTTTTTGTTTTGTTCCATGGTATCTACAATCTAAATGCTATGCCATACCAGTATATTCTAGATAGAATATACAATGTATAATTGTCTTACATGCGCGTTTAATGCTAAAATCTAGTTTCTTGTCTTAATCTCAAACTGTGAAGTGCTCGTTTTCTTATTTTTCATGTTATGGGGTTTCTTCCAAGGATTCCTATCACCATCGTTTCTTGAGCTCAAAAGTACCAATAAATTTCGCTGAAGATCGCAAAAAATGAACTTAGAAAAACGAGTAGCTGAAGATAATATTAGGATCCCTCTTCGCCCCCATATATAGCCCATGTCTATACTTTAAAACAAGCTGTATCCATGGTGGAAACAAATTGAGATCTTATTCCACTCGGCTACACTATGTATGCATGAAGACAAACAGCAGAAAAACCAAACTTGGGGTGTGTCATTAAATTGGGCTAGTGCCGCATTAAATGACATAAATAAAATGCGCATTCGATTTTAAAGGCAGCCATGCGTAATTATGGGTTTGGGAGACAGAATTGTGCGCATGTCTGTCAGAGTGCGCTTAAGTTTATGTCTGTTTCCTCCATAAACAGGATGAACGATAAAGGGCTTCCGTATATAACAGATAATTAATCAAAGGCGAAGAACTGGAGCAGCAGTTAATGTTGTTTTTTCACAAATCCCAGTTTTTATTTCAATGTGAGAAAACCGGGTGATTTGGCCACTTCGATGGAACGGGGCTCATGACTGTATAAGCGCCCTATATCCACGGAAGCGTAAGAAACAAATATTTTCTAAAGCTAACTCTATACCGTAAAAAAACAGTCAAGTCAATGGGAAACATAGTCAATTAAAAAAAGAAATTCTTAATAAACTTAATATATATAAACACGTACGTATTTTCTGATGAATTTCAAATCAGTATTCAGTGTTAACGTAGGCCTATAGTATGCTATACACTTAGATGAATCATCTATAAGGAACGTTTGATCAATTCGATGCCTGAACTCATTTCAAAAAAAGCTTCCGTTTCAGAACAATCCAAATATGTATACAATATGATGTGTATAAAGCGGCAAGCAGCCTTACACATGAATTAATCTCGAGTATAGTCAGGATTATTATAAAAAAAATATCAAGGCTGACGAATTCATAACAGTAAAGAAAACGAGTATTAAAAACAGCCGATTTATTAAAAAGTATACAGCATAGGTTTTTTAAAAAAACTTTAAAAATTTAAGTATAGCGTTATATAAGAAGCCATGGAAAAATGCATTCGTTGCTATAACACCTGATTCACACCAACGTTGATGTAGATCTACTGATGTGGATCAAGAAAACTTTTGCGTGTTAATTCAAACCGCAGAACTCAGTTAAACTGGTCACATGACCTAGTATATAGGGCCCTGTATACTAGGTCATGTGACCAGTTTAAACGAGTTCTGCGGTGTGAATTTACACGCAAAAGTTTTCTTGATCCACATGAGTTGATCTACATCAACGTTGGTGTGAAGAAGGTTTAACGCATCTACATGTATATCAGTTCAGGGTGATCAGAGTGACAAGGAATAAATATTGAAGAGTTCTTATAGTAAAACCAACAGCAAAGGTCAATCAAAAAAAAATATTTTATATACATGTACATGTATATCAAAGTTAGAAATTGGATAATGAAAAGAATGAAGGTCAGTTACAAATCAATAAACACAAGAACGGAAAAATAACAAAGAAAATGACAAAAGGTAGACCGAAAATTAAAAAATTAACTATTATTAGTAATATTAGGATTGATAGGGATTACATAATTTAAAATTAATCGATTAGAAAGGCATATGCTCGTTGGTGATTTCTTCGAGTACTTCTCTACTGTTATAGGCAGGATGTTTTTGGTTCATAAGCGACTTTTTTGAAAGGTCATGTTCTTAACCTTCAACTATAACTCTCTTTGGATATCTGTGCTCAAGTGAAAAAATCTCAAATAATCTCATTGGAGAAAACCAATGAGACTACAAGTGAGTCTCATTGGCTGACTACAGGGTAACGAATTGAATTGAATTGAATTGAACTATCAATATAATTTTGTTCTAGAAGTCTCTAAGTAATGATACTGTTATAAGGTCCCACTAATATCCCCTGAGATCCAATAAGAAAATACTCCACGAGAGTTATAATTTATACTATAGGATAACAATGGGATACTACAAAATCTGCAGTGTATATATGATTACCTCTTGTCATATAATTACTCGATAACCTTTGTGTTACAAGTAATTTTGTCGCGTTTTTTTTAACGAACAATTTTGAAATTTATTCTGATGATATGAAACTGCTACATGTACATTATATAAAGCAGTGTTTTTAACTGATGTTCCATGGAAGTTTGTGGAAGGATTGAAAGTTTACCTTCTATTTTAATCTCGCATATAAAACAATAGAATTGTTAATAATAGAGCAAATCATTTCATTCAAATCTGATTTTTCTTCAATCCTTTGAGAAAAAATGGGGTTGAAAAACACTGCGATAGACTGATAGTACGATGGTGACTGATGAAAAGTGAAATCTAAAGCGAATGCAAATGTGTTCATTGGATACATCACTTGTATCTACAGCTCTTCATACCCTTGGGCCTTACGGATTTAATAACTTAGATTTTGATTATTTACAACAATCTGTCGAGACACGATACAATTATGTTTTTCATCAATTTCATATCAAACACTAAAAAATACCGATGTTTGTAATATACGCAATATATCGCTAATCTAAAACTGCTGAAAAACGCAAACATGCAAAAATTGCATTGTTCACGAGCAGATGATTTGTTTATCGAAGAATCTGATGCCTTAGCTACATAGTATGCCATTAATTTCGCAACACTCTTGACCTTTACGCTCTTCAGGTGGTCTAGGTGCATAAAAACAGAGGCATGGGAAAAATAAATCTTATGTTTGCAGGAACTGGGGACCTAGAAACGAGCATGCTATGAAATTGCGATGCGAAGCAACAACAAATTCCAACATCAATCGACGAGATGGCTGCAATTGAAAGGACACGTAGGAAGCGTCTGTCGCTGATGGATTTGTAGAGGTCTGACCACTGTCAATTAATCAAGATTGCGTGGACATTCGCAGCCAATGAAGGCTAAAGAGGTCACCCCATGCTTTCTATATTGTTCAACATTCTCTGGTAACATTGAACGGCCTGTGCCCAGATGTCACCTATTCTATACTTCTCCCTTTCTTCCTGAAAAACATATGGAGCGCAATATTCTAGTGATGTAAGCGTAAAGAATCTCAAAAAGGCATTTATGCTATCGGCGCGCCAGTTTCACACTTAGTGCAGTTTCTAAAAGTTGATTCATTTTTCAATGATATTTCGATTGTTAATCGTTGGTGTAACGTACTATTTAATACAGTTTTGTGTGTTGCACGTCAGAGGCAATATCAAGTTAACAAATTGAGCATATTTAAAAGTTAAAATTACAAGAACAGCAGATGTAAATTAACCAATTTCCAACATATCAAACTGATCATTATTAAAAAGCACAATGTAATTAACACTTTTAAATTGAATTTGGTCAATAATA
Organism: Xestoiulus laeticollis; assembly: GCA_034698905.1. Classification (NCBI taxonomy): domain Eukaryota; kingdom Metazoa; phylum Arthropoda; class Diplopoda; order Julida; family Julidae; genus Xestoiulus; species Xestoiulus laeticollis. Next base: position 9,473 of record JAQGCC010002291.1, on the reverse strand, counting down.
ATAATATGTTTTTAATTACCTTGTTCTTTAATAATTGAGCTGCTCTTTAGTCTATTCGGGTTTTACTATAAAATAATGTGTTTAATTTTTTGTCGATATATTTTCCATACATTATTTTGCCTTGATCTAAAGCGAATTCATAAAGCGAATCAAAAACAGGCAACAAAATCTGTGATGCTTATAACAAATAGGCATACATGTATATATATATACAATTGTAGAATTTGGAATATTTCTATAGAATCTATTTACGACTTTTTAGAGTTCCCTTGTCAATATCAACAGTATACTTAGTTTATACTTTTCTGAATACTAACTATACTAAGTTGTTCCAAAAAAGTGCACTTAGTATACTAAAATGTATACATTGTACTTCTTTCGACAACTGGAAATCAAGTATACTTTTCCTAGCATACTTTAAACAGTTAAGTGTACTTAGAAGTATACTAACGTATATACATGTAGTAATTAAAGTACAATTTATACTAAAGGTGCCTGTACACCAGGCTACTTTTGCTGCGCAGCCAAGTATAAAACTTTTCAGCTTTTGTAAGGGGTACTCATAACTTTTTTTTGTGCTGCAGATAGCCATCCTCAATTACCTCAAAAATTGTCGACTTTGGGATTGACAATTCTAGTCAATCATAATTCGAATTCTGATTAATTGGCCCAAGGTGGATATAGACTGGTGGGATCACTCGACACCCCTGCCATAGAACGAGTTGTTAGCAAAACGCGTACCACTCACAGATGGCGCTCGCAACAAATTAATTCCTTTGCAGACGACACATTTGGCAAAAATGCCTGAAAGCAAGTGTTTCTGTGTGGGGCGTAAAACAGGTTATAAATCCCAATTGAAACAATACAAGGATGAAGGGAATAATTTATAAAATTTATAAAAATATAAATTCTGTTCAGCCTTAAATCACAAAAAATAAATATTCTAACAAATAAATAAAAAATTATAATTTATTTACAAAAAATAGATGTATACTCACGTATTGTAACTAGCATGTCTGGCTATGGCAATGCAAGATGCATGGGAGTAATTGGATGACAGCGCCATCTACGGATGGTATGCGTTTTGCTAACAACTTTGGAGGGCGAGTGATTTCACCAGACTATGCATTGAATTGGTCAATCCCACCAAAGTCGAAATTTTTGAGGTCATTGCGGAGAGGCTATCTGCAGCACAAGTTATGAGTACCCCTTACAAAAGCTGTGATAGTTTATAATTGGCTGCGCAGCAAAAGTAGCTCAAAAAAGTGCACTTGGTATACTTTACCAAGTATACTTTCATTTTGACAAGGGTTCCAACGCGATTTTAATCGAGTTATAATTTTGGAAATTCGGAAAATATTTAAGGTTGATGACAGGCTGCAATGCTTGATCTAGGGTTAATCATCCCCTAAACCCAACGTCCTTTTTATCATTTCAGAATGAAAAGTTGAGTAAGAGCTAACGCGTATACATGTAAAGGCTCTGCACACAACCCTTTTAAAAGAAAAAAAATACATGTATACTGATTCTAAATGCATCTAAACAACCCAACGAAATCGCAAGGCAAACTAACGTTTCGTCTCATGAGGCCATTGTCTATAGTCCAGTGTAAAATATGCATTTAAATGAGCGTCACAAATTCCATATTATGGAGTGCATGTGCATATTGAGGCCATGAAGATTTCCAGCATGGGCATTTAGAATGCAAATATCTAAGAATGTTCATGCTTCCTTAAAAATTCCAATTGCCCTCAAGAGGACTTTGTCCATGATTGGACTCTCTCGAATACGGTAAAATGAATAGGATAACCAGAAAACGAACGCTTTTGGTTTTTTTTATACTCCTCCTCCCTTGACTGCTTACAAGTTGACAGTGCCTGGTCAAAGAGTCCATGCAACCGAGGAACTGATAAAAGAAAATGCACTTTTAAACACGTTTCTGGAAAATCCCTTCTTAATTGTGAATGACCCTTCCCTTTGATCTGATCAATTCTTAAAATGCATGATGCTTGCAACGAGGAGGAAAGGTGCCAGTTTATATCTCCCAGAAGCATTTCATCAATTTCTGGATTTACGACGCGATAGGCGAGATGGCTGCTCGTGCAGACCAGTTATTATGGACTATACCGACTTTTAGCTCTTTTCTCGACATCTTCGTGTTTATTCTTCTGTAGCACCTATTGCATTATACCCTTCCATGTCGCGAAATCTCCCCTCATTGCAATTCTCCAATGTTTTCGCAATGATACGACGCGTTTCCTCGCACTCTGAAGGCTGTAGGAATCCTGGGCAACGTCGTCTACACCACTCCCTCCACTATTCACTCAACGGAATAGAGAGCTGATGCACGAGAATTTTTACGATCATTTCAAAACGACCAGCCCGATAGCTATCAGCGCTTTTGCCCACTCCGATCTTCATCTCCCCAATCTCTGTCTTTCGCTCCCGTATTCCTCTCCTACACCATTTTGAGCCCTTAATCTGACTTTTTTGATCCTCTCTCTCTCATCTTAAATTTTCTATGAATGACATGTAACCATACCTACTTTGGATTAGAGGATATGGGGTAGGCCACGTCTTTCGAAATCGTTGGAAATGGGGAGCTGCAGAAGGGAGATGGAACCTCAACTAGGACTATATTCTACAGTGATGCACAAACACTACATTAATGTGAAAATTGCTTCCAGTGCCCAAATGCATCCCTTGAAAGTTGAAAAGCGGAGTGCCGGTGAATCGAATTAAATATTTAAATGGTCAAATGTTTCCTACAGGCCTTGGTGCCTGACACGTTTATAGCCACAGTGTGCAGGTTGTTATGAAAGAGATGCTAAATATAGAACCAAGTGCTTTTGACATTCGAACAGTAAAGGATAACAAGATAAACAGATTTCCTTGCCAGTATTATAAGCGGGGTCACATCCCGTTTGACATTTCAAACACTCAATGAAGTCTCCTTGTTCTGGACCAACCGAATACTGTCACATGCCATCAGTTTTTAAAATACTGTCTTGCATGACTGGATGGATCACCGATATGTGTATTATGCAGCATAAAAGGCATTTGTTTTATGACATGTAAACGTTTTAAATTAAATGATGCATTCACTTGTTACGCCTACAAAATGTATTTTGGAAATCAGTCACGCAGTCAAACCCACGAAGATAAGCTCCATTTGTTATGGTGAACATAAGCTATTTATCTGTTTGCTGCCCTTTGAAATAACAAAACAAAAAACGTTTAATGAGACATTAACATTTAGTTTAAATAAATCTCTTGACACAAAACAGATACCAAGCTACTTAAGAATAAACTGCGGATATCTTATTCATGCATATAATATTTTAGGATAATAAATAAAATTCCAGACAACAAAATAAATGTTTTGTTTATAATGTACATGTAGTATACTGTGGTATAATTAAAGTAAATATAAACTTTAAAAATAACAATCATCAAGAATTATGGAAAAGATTTTTTATGATTTTTATGGAGAACAACCAGACATCCTCAATCTTTTCATTGCTGTTATACATGTACAATTGTACATACAGTGTACAAGACAACTAAAAGTTTCACAAAATTGTTAAGATTTTCAGACAACCTCTTTTGCAGTGATCATATAAAAAAGTTAGTTGATTTAAAGCTTAAGCTCCAACGGTTACAGAAAACGATAAGTGCATTAGCTGGACAACTGGATTATAACTAATTCTAAAATGACTTCAGTGCATGCAATCTGAGTGGGTTTCAGCTTTGAAAGCATTTTTTTTGTGTAAGTTTTTGAAGTTAAGACTTCAATTATTGGAGAACGCAAAATGTCAAAAAGATATTCCGCTATACTTTCATTTCTCTTATTTTATAAATAACATTTTTAAATAACTCATGGCTCAGCATATTGCCAAAAGAAACTTCTATGATACTCTCGGTCATTCGTTATCCCATCACTTGTCTATCGTCTCCATATACATTGTACGAAAAAGTATTCCTGTCCATTGTACTGTGTAATCCAAATGCGTTTGCGCATTAGCAACGAGCAAAGTCGTTGCCCCCTTTTTGCTCGCAGACTGGCATATAGGTTTTAAGGATTGAAATCCATGTTTTGGATTTATCTTCCATTCCATTTCCGATTCATCGGCTAACATGGCATATCATCCCCTAACATTACCATCAAACAACACAAACGCCATTTTAAGGGATTGTTTGCATGCATGGAGGATTTTTTCTTTCAAATATTCCATCATCTCCAAACGCAACTGCTTGCGATTGTTCGGCTTGATTTCATGCAGAGAGCTTTGATAAATTCAATAACATTTTTGCTCGGGACATTTTCTATTTTCCACATTGAAGCATGTTGTCTCATGCGCCTGATCATCACACTAACGCAGTGAATGACAATTCGAGGCCATTTGCACTGCTGGGTGTAAATGTCAAAGTCGACGTATATAAAAAAGCGCAGGATGTCGCACGTAGATTTAAAATTTTAATTCCCAATCAAAATTTGGGATGTCTGCATTTCATGTATTCTTGTTGACAACTCATTGTAACATGTAGCCAGTCACGTCATGAACTGCTCCAAAATAACACCCTTCAAGCATTAAATGTTAGAAAGATGGTTAATTTGATTGTAAGGTCGTTTCTGAAATTGTGCACGGAACCTACATCTCTCATTATTCTAGCAATTACACAGAGACTGAATCTGTAAAACAGCGTGGTTTCGTGGACCTCGGGGACAGTTCACATTTAGCGGAATGAATGTTGTGTGGCGGATGAGTGGGTGAGGCGCAGCTTCACAAACATCGTACATCTGGTCATTATTAGCATTAAAATTAGATTTATCCACACATGCAACGTACCAATGAATTGTTCATTATGGTGTGTAGTGTTTATACGGGACAATGTTAACCATCCTGCATATCTCGATCAATTGCTATATAATAACATTGTTCATGGGATGAACTCCTCTTTAGTTCAAATAGAAACTGGAAGAATGATAGTTCCTGAAATAAACCGAGTTATTATTTAGCATAAAAGAGAGATTTGTTTACTCCAATAGCTTCTATAACCAGCACATACAATTTTTAGAAAGCTATACCAACTGCAAGAATAATGAGCAACAAAGTCGCTCTTCGGTGAAATCAAAGGAACACGGCGACGGAATTTTTGAGTGTCAATATCAAATTAATTTTAAAAATGTGTGTTGCATAGGCAAACGCTAGTGAAACGTGTTACATTCCTGACATGTTCCATGGATTTCCGCCCAATACTTTATCCTTGTCGTTTAGTCCAAACAAATGAGTACCGAGAGTGAATTTTGCCATCCATACATCAAAAGGGTTTCCTCTTTCACATCCTCAACCATGCAATATGATAGGCTTGTACGTTATAGTCGACGTTGCAAATACCCCTGGATTTGATGGTAATACAACTTAAGTTCGAGTCATTGGTGCATTCAAATTTAGTCCACCAGCCAAAAAAACGAAATACAAGAAGATACTCATATTTGAATGAAGGGAAATGCAAGCCTCAGTTTTTGCAGACTATTTGCCTTTCACTTATAATATTTCTATATTTCATTTGTCTTATGCTGTTTCAGCATTACACCCTCGCACTTTACCCTCATTTTGTTTACTTTTCAAAGGCCTATATACGTGACCAAAAGCAAAAAAAACCCGAAACTTGAACCGCAAACACGCAAAAGTGTGTCTTGTATGCAAATATTTTTTGGAAATAAGCCAGCAGCCGTAGAGTACTTTTTTAAATTGATAAACAGAAAATTTAAATGGCATATTCGCATGAAAATCTGCTTATGCAAAAACATGATATTAAGTGCAGAGAGGATTCTATATCCCCCATGCGGCTTTGGCATCCCTTTTGTATGCAAAACCAAAAAGCTTCGACAATTTTTGTCGATTCGCACTACTAGCCGCATGCTGACGGCAACGTTTTATTACCGTTTTATAAAATAACCTTTTCTGTTGCACTCTTTTATTCGACATATGATACGAAATTTCAAGAAATAACCTTATTTGACTCTACCATTTCTTTGGTGCTGTCATTTAACTGCGACAAACATACATGTATCTTCATCACTTCCAAGTAAACTTTTTGCATTGATAACACATGCATAAATTGCAACGCGAGTAGGCGAGTCGTTCTACTTAATAATTTCTGAACCTCAGTTTGTCAATTTTGCATTGTCGAATAAACATCTGATCACCTTGATAGGCTATTCCATGCAGTTGACTTTACCATAAAGTGGTCATCGTGATTTATTTTCAAAAAAATTCACAAACGTAAGTGTATAAATGATAAAAATCATAAAATAATTACCATCTTCATTATGAATATAAAAGTATGAACAGATGATATCCCGTTATTAGAGGACTGCATATCGCATATAAAGCCACATGAAGGTGACCATTCACCCAAGAAATGGCTAAATTCGGTCACTGTATACAGGTGGTTGTTATACAGAGAATGTTTACGAAGGAAAACATACATGTAATGTGCGTGTATGGACTAAAGTCAATTTCTTAAATGCGGTCACTTTACCAGGTTTTACTGTATATTATATATAATGTATAACATATTTATAATATACTTTTAATTGCATTTATTATACAGTTAAACCTGTGAATAGCGCACCCCATTGGGACCGAACCATGGGGTGTGCTACTTGGAGGGATATACTTGGAAGGTTCAGCTAAAGTGATGACCATAATGAATGAGATATTATTATCCTAATGAAGATGCATAAATATATATGTAGCAATTTTAAATGTTTTTTAACCTAAACAAAACCGAAAAATACATATAGAAAACCAATATACGCTCGTATACAAATGCATCTATGCACATGTAGATGTAACCATTTCTATACTTTATATTCGGTGTACGTGCATATGCGTTCGCTCTGTACCTTGCCACACCTTTTCATCTCTTGAATAAAGTGTCTTAATAATAATAATGTATCTAAATACCTTTTCTAAATGTTAAACATGCATTCACTATATGCACATGTATTTTATTTGACATTTATCGCCCTCATTTTGGGATTTCTTAGTGAGTGAAATTTCATTGTAGCATATGCTTTGGCGTACGCTCTTTGCATGTAAAATCGTGATTTTGCCTCAATAATTAAACCAGTGCGCAAGTCGCTTTTCGCAGGGGAATACGCTATATAAAGGTAGTTTGTTCTATAAAATCGATCCGTGCCGACTGCGAGGGTGTGCTACGTCCCAGGTAGTACGCAACATGAAGGGCTCTTATTAGCAGGTTTCACTGTATATATTTTCCAGTATACATTTAATATACTGTATTTATATACTTGTAGTTGCCGTCTGTTTCAGTTATTTTTGAATTACAAGTGAAAATTAAAATGAAAATATAACTTTATCATGTTTTTGTTACATCATCATACAATTTACTTGTGTTGACTTAACATCAACATGGCAGCTGAATAATTAGAATTCTGCTCTATCGTTCGTTGGTGACATAAAAATGTACTTTTTATGATCTCCACATAAAAATCAGACCCAGATGTGCATGTATAGCTTACATGACATTGCTATGCTTGTGAAAACTAATGCATCCCATATTTCCTGGACCTCAACCCTCCTAGAAATGTCAAACATGTATATTTTAAGACAGGAACCAGGACTGTTCTTTAACTGTTGAGCTTAAAACCTTTTTCTTGGTGGTCCATTAATTAAAAAAATGTAATGTAGGCTATAGTTTAAGGTAGCATTCATTAGACTGATTGCTAAATGGCCTTTTAAAAACTTCCAATGCCGCTATTTCGACATCATTAAGCAAGCAACGTATTTATAGGTCAAAGCATGCATTTATCATATGAGTTTGGGATTTTTTTGTTTTATATCCATCAGCTAAAACGAGAGTAATTTTATGACTTGCATCTACATATGTTGTTGTGAAATATTAATGGGGTGCAGCGCGGAACTTCAGTAATTGAGGAAGGTGAAATATCTACATGGCATGGTAAAAACGGCCAGTAATTGGGACAACACCATGAACGTTGAAAGAATAAAAATGGGGGTGGTCATCGAATGCGATGTTGCTGTCTACCTTTTGGCGCTGCCCAGGTAAGGAAAATCCTAGCTATGGTAATTGTAGGATTAAAAAAACTATAAAAAAAAATAATTGCTGGTTATTATGTAGTACATGTGTATATGCATGTATTTATGTTAAAAAGGACATGATGCATATATCGTAACCATCAATAAAATGCAAAAAAAATGCATGTGCAGTTTGTATTTATTGTATATTGTAGGCAGGTATACATTTACAGTATACATGTATACTTTAGGAAATGAGAAGGGATCTTTTTTGAAATTCCAAACTAGCAGAAAGGTAACATTTGTTTAATACCAACCGTGGCATTTCGTACATGTTTTATCATGGTTGCCATATATAATATATTTTGAAACACAATGAAATGGAAGAATTATTCCAATAGGGGATTATACCGTATATCTGGAAACAATATCGTAATATCTTTTTCGACGACACTTAGGTGATGACTGTATAGAGTACTGAATTGTTTCAAAAAATATTATATATGGCATGATAAAACGTGCGAAATGCCACGGTTGGTATTAAACAAATGTTACGTTTCTGCTAGTTTAAAATTTCAACAAAGATCCCTTCTCATTTCCTAAAGTATACATGTAAAATTGTAAATGTATACCATACCTACAATATACAATAAACATTGGTCAAGAAATTATTAATTTTGGGGGGAAATAGAAGTTTGTCAATATAATATTTTGCCCAGGTAAGGATCTTCGAGGTTGGTCCACCAGGGGCAGGAGTTCGACAATAGAATACTGCGTAAGCTCAGAACCAGCGCTGCTCATGGTGGACCAAGCTCGAAGCTCCCTACCTTGGCAAAATATGTTCTGAGCATGTACAGTATTTTATTGTTAAACTCCTGTATTCATGAAATAAACTCATGGTGCAATTTGAACTCATGGTGCAAACTAAAACTGGTGTTAGAGTGAACTAAGGTAAACACTTTCCACCATAGAACTTAGGGTCCAAAGGTTACTATTAAAAGGTTACATGGAATTAATGTTGGCACAGAATGTTTCAACAATTACGTATTTATTAAAAAGTTTAACCGTAAATGCTCAAACGCTCTAACGTTACAATTAATGCAAGCCTCACATCGGCTGAGCATTGAATTTGATTAACACACTCTTTCATAGTAGCCCGGCATGTCATTTACATTGCCCGCAGCAACTGCAATTCTGGCCACAAGATCATCTTGTGTGCCCACTGGAGTCTCATACACTTTTTATTTACATACAGCTTTTTAATAGTGACCTTTGAACCCGAAATTCTATGGTGAAAAATAATTACCTTGGTCGACTCTAACACCAGAGGCGTCTTTTCTTTAGGTACCGCACGCTACCACTCGCCTTTTCGTTTCTGCTTGTGACGTCACGGGTAGCGTG